>LR750431.1:447492-508825 GCA_902729485.2 Mus minutoides
ATACCTATGAAACAATAGTATTCAAGAAGGATAAAGCTATCAGTTTGGGATGGGGGGGCATATAAGGAGTTAGAAGGGGCTAGATGGCCTAAAGAGAGGGCAGATAGTATTTTAATTATAATGTAAAAATAAATAAAATAAAGAAGACTAATTGAGCGTTCAAAATATTGTAACTATGTATTATTTGAAGAAGGAACACATTGGAGAAATGTCAGGTGATTCCAGTTTTCTAGACCATCACAGAATGCTCTCACATGCATCTACAGGGTACAAACCATCAGAGACTTAGGGGATGGTGTATGGTGTTCTTCTGTGACTTGCATGAGAACTGTCATCCATAGGCTCACATATTTGGTCCCCAGTTGATGGGCACTGTTTGGGAAGGTAATGGAACCTTTAGGAGGGGGTTGCTTTCTGGATGAAGTCATCAGTGGGTGTTGAAGGTTCATAGCCTTGCCCTACTTCCTGGTTTCTCTGTTTCCGGTGTGTAAAGGAAACCGATCGATCAGGCAGCTTGCTGCCCCGCCTCTATGCTATGCTTTCCTGAAACAGTTTCCCTGGAATTATAAGTCAAAATAAGCCCCCCTTTTTGAACTGAATTGGGTCATAATATTTTATCAGAGAAATAGAAAAATAATGAATATAGTACTCCACATGTGGTTTACCATTGCCAGAAACGTTAAGAAGCGCATGCCTTCCGTGCGCTATGCAACTTCCCATATTATCTATAACTCCTATCTATACCTTAAGTGAGTTCTGAAGCTTCTGTGATTTCCCATAAGAGGAGCAAAAATGAGTACTGATGGAATGGTAGCAACACGTTACCTCAGATTTAAAATTTCAAATAAATCCATAACTTAATGAGAGTTTCCAAAACAACCCATATTTAATGGGTTAATGTATTTTGTTGAACTAAGATTCTGAATAGCAATATAGACTTAAAAATCTACAAACATTACAGGTTTTCTCGTTTTTATTTTTCACATTCCTTGAACTTAAATTGACTTTCTCCAAATAGATTATTCCTGCTGAGTTTGAGTGAGTCCCACTTATGTGCCCTATATATCAGACATCGAATGTCTCTTTCTTGATTGAGTTTATATGCTCAGGCATCCACTTGTGATGTCACTATGTGGCTTTTCCCTTCTGGTCTTTCACATACTTGGGTATGTTTCTCAAAAATTTGAGACCCTCCAGTTGAAGCCTTCAAGATGACCAAAGCAAATGATCAAATTATTTAAGATTTAAAAATTATTTCCTTCAATAAAATTAATATTTTGCTTACATGTATGTTTACTAACATGCCCTCTGATGTCTTTCGTTTATTTTTTACACCATTGCCTGGAGCATAAACTTCATAGCCACAGCCACATTTAATGAGGATTTAAACCTAAATAAGCTTCAAATCAATAACTCCTAATGACACTATTCTTTCAGTAGTATTGCTGCTCTAAATGATATGTTTTGAACAATAGAATATAGTTGGTGGGCTCCTAAATGCTAACAGACCAAAGCACACAATTCTAGTCACACTGAACTCCCGAAGACCCTAGCCACTGGTCTCATAGAAACCTATTCCACTATTCTTTTTGTCCCACAGAATTGATCTTAACACAGATCTCTGGAAGGCTTTGTAGAACACACTAAAAATCAATGTTTAATTGCAAATCCAAGCTATAAGTCACGCATGCATACTCATTTAAAGAGCCCAAAGGGACCCACAATTCTTTAAAATATTTCCCTTCTGGTTACCCCTCTACAACCACTCCATCCCATCCCCCCTTTCCCTTTTCCCTTTGCCTCTATGAGGGTGCTCTTCCACCACCTCCCCAATTCCTGCCTCACCCCTCTAGCATCTCCCTATGCTGGGGCATCAAGTCTTCACAGGACCAAGGGTTTTCCCTCCCATCGGTGTCAGATATGGCCATCCTCTGCTACATATGTATCTGGAGCCATGGCTCCCTCTGCATATACTCTTTGGTTGGTCATTTAGTCCCTGGGAGCTCTGGGTAGGACCCACAATTCTTATTGGTGAAAGGAGCATAGGGAGTCTCTGAATGGTGACAGAATGACTGATTTAGCAAGGACACCATCGGAAAAGACAGGTTTCACCAGAAACCTGATTTCTCATACTGTGAATATTATTTATGAAGTTGTCCTCTGTGAGTAGTATACCACATGGAGTAATATAGACATTAGTAACAGCTGAGGTTCAGTTCACACAAGAACCAGAGCATATTTATTCTTGAAGATGTGTGAGAGCTCTGAAGAGGAAGCTAATGCCTGTGTAACAAGTATGCTTAAAATTTAAGAACATGGTTGTAAATGACTCCAGCTTGCCAAAATTTAATGTTTAAAGAAGGATTCTGCTGAGAAATTAAAATCATTCAACATAATTATTCCATAATTTAAGCTACTGGTGATGCAACTGAGTCAAACATGTTAGTCCTAAAGCAGAATCGCCAAATACCTCACAACACAATGTGAAGAACATTAAAATGCCTCTGAAAATTTGTCATGACAACCATGAGAGTGATATCATTGGCAAACACATCTCCAACAGCACCAATTTACCCACCACTACTACTACTGTAATCTCTTCAGCTGTGTTCCGAAAGGGGAGTTACAGAGACAAAATGTGGAGCAGAGACTGAAGGAATACCCATCCAGAAACTGCCCATCCTGGGGATGCATCTTGTATACAATCACCAAACCCAGACACTATTGTGGATGCCAACAAGTGCTTGCTGACAGGAGCCTGATATATCTGTCTCCTGAGAGGCTCTTCCAGTGCCTGACAAATACAGAAGTGGATGCTCACAGCCATCCATTGGACTGAGCACAGGGTCCCCAATGAAGAAGCTAGAGAAAGGACCCAAGGAGCTGAAGGGGTTTGCAGCCCCATAGGAGGAACAACAATACGAACTAACCAGTACCCCCAGAGCTCCCAGGGACTAAAACACCAATCAAAGAGGGACTCATGACTCCAGCCACAGATGATGTAGCAAAGGATGGCCTGGTTGGTCATCAATGGGAGGAGAGGCCCTTGGTCCTCTGGAAACCAGCATCTAAACCAATCTCCTCATGAAACGTGGATGCCAAGTGTTAATCTCGCAGTTCAAGCCACCAAGTTGCACAGAGTGAGGAGAGTATGTGCACCCTGAGCATCCACAGGAACCATTTGCCAATAATGAAAATGGACAGAAAAGTAGGTTAGAAGACAAGCAATTAATATTGCTATATAAACGTAAAGCATAAAAAAATTAAAAACAAAATCAAGCTAGTAATTGCTTGAAGAGAATAAAAACACGTACCACCAAAAGCAAAAGAGACAACGATTCGGATTAGCAAGGAGATTAACCAGCAGAGGAGGCACAACCTTGCCCTTTG
The DNA here is from genome assembly GCA_902729485.2 of Mus minutoides. Taxonomy (NCBI): domain Eukaryota; kingdom Metazoa; phylum Chordata; class Mammalia; order Rodentia; family Muridae; genus Mus; species Mus minutoides. The sequence continues at coordinate 450,883 of LR750431.1, forward strand.
ATGTGTTCCAGAGAAAACATCTAAGCGTTAGTATTTTTTTCTCAGTAATAGGGAATAAGTGATTTTTTAAAAAGTTTAACATGTAATACTTTATAAACACATTACTTTTGTGACTAGAAAATTATGTGATGCATTTTAAAGTCATGTTTGATTAATAAAAGTAAGTATCAGGGGAAAAAAATCAATACAAGAAAATGTCTGTAGCCTAAGCTGTGTTGGATGTGAAACAAATTGTGCACCCAGGGGACCCCCAGGACAAAAGCGATGACAGCAGTGCCACTGATGGAGATTAATGGCCACCACCTCTTCACAGACCAAAGTCATATCGCCAAGCAGAAGGATTGGAATGGAATTTCCAGGTTGTGTAATCTTCTTGCTACTTATCATCCTATGTCTTAACCTATAACACAATTTTGATGCTAGTGTTTCTTTAACTAGATCATTCACAGTATATTTTAGAAAAGTCTCTCCAGGTAAAAATTGTTACAAATGGGGCAGCGGTTAGCTCTTGATCTGGAATACCTTAGGAGAACCCAGGCTGCAGCACAGCCCCTTCCCTTCCTTGCACTTCTCTCCTCGGGGTTTTCAACTGTGCCCTGTGTTTCTCAATAATACCTTCCAGATTCTGCACATGATGGCTCCGAGACACTTTAGATTGTCCAGTGTGTACGGCACCCATGGTGATGATAGCAATAACTGTAACCAGATCTCTAGGGTGCATCACATCCAAGCTTTGACATCCAATCCATTACACACGTTCATTTAACACTTGCCACAGCCATATTGCAAGTGCTTCATGTCTCAAAGGTAAGAGAGCCAGGACTTGAATATTGCTTTATTTCCCAAGGGCATACAACTAGTGAGTGTCAGATGATAGAAACTTGGGCAATATCCTTGCATAGGATGTGATGGGAGCTATTTATCCTTTAATTTTGTCATGGATTAATTTTCATTTCATGCACAGAACATTCTCATTCCACTCTAGAACATTTCTCTCTCCCTGTTCAACTTATCATTATTTTTCTAAGTCTCTCTCTCTTTCTCTTGCCAAAATTTATTGTAGTCTTTCTATCTAGGCTTGTTCTCTGGCTGGATTATTAATACCTTAACTATATAAGAATTCTCTCTGTGTGTGTCTCTGTCTGTCTCCCTTTACCCCCAGATGCTCCTTGGGGTATTTAACAATGCTTCATAGAATCTGTATAAGCCTAGGATAATTTTTTGAGTACATATTTTAAATTATGTGTATGCTACTGTGTGTAGATATATGCATGTAAGTGCAGGGCCTGTGGTAAACAGAGACACTAGTTACAGGCCAGAGTGGAGTGACAGGCCACTGTGAGCCATCTCATATAGGTTCTGGAAACCAAAGTTAGGACAAGATTAGTATATATTCTTAATCATTGAATCATATATCTAGCCCCAAGTCTAGGGCATTCTTAATAAATAAAATTGCAATGCTAAAATTTTATCTTCATCCATCAATACAAAGAATAATATTTGAAATGATGGGTACGATAACTCACAAGAGTTACCAAGGAGACAATTGAAAGATCAATGAGTCTACTATTGTTAAGAAAGTTACATAGATGTGCACTGACATTGCTGATCTCCACTGTAAAGGATTAAAATGGAGTTTTAATCTACACATAGGAAAATGTCACCTCCATAATGGCCAGGTGATAAGGAATAACTATTACTCACATACCCAATGTCTGTCGATTCAAGCAGAACAGTGGTTTTCAATAACGTTACCTACCTGAATCCCCCCAAATTCCAGAGAAGTACTTAATCCAGAAGCAAGAGTGAGAAGGAGGAACAGGAGTTTAATAGGACTACTTTTGGGGGATCCTGAAGGTCATGTGTGCATGTGTATGTGTGTGTGTGTGTGTGTTTTGTGTTTGTGTGTTCATGTGTGGAGGTCTAAGGACAACTTTTAGGTTCTTTTCTTCTACTACATTAGTCCAGGGAACTGAACTCAGGTAATGAGTCTTAGCAGCATATGCCTTAACATGCTTAGCCATCTTGCCAGCCCCAGAGACTTTTCTTATTAGATTTTTGTACAGAAGCATTCTATAGCACTTTACTTTGGAAATAAAATACACAAACAGCAGGGGGTGGGAGATATCCACAGTGCTGTGTGACCCCATTGAAGGGCTGGAGACAATGACACTTTAACTATTGCTCTATCAGAAGTGAGGCACAAAGTATGTGTTTGTTAGTGGGATCAACAGTCCTTTATAAGAAAACAAGCAATAAAGAGGTGAAGTTCAGCCTCAGAGGATGTGTTCTGCAACCCCGAATGTTTATTTACTTGTCTCCTTTTGTCTGTCTTCTGATAACTCAACACTCACTTTTTTAGGATCCACTGTCACATTCATATGAAAACCCAGTTATTAATGGCTACAGAAACAGCTGGCTCTCTTCCTTTCATGTATACATCAACATTCTAGGTCTGTAAGAGACTCTTACAGTGTCTCAATTATGAGGGACATTCTGTTTCTTCCTTAATGACTGTGAAGCATCAACCTCTTTCCATCCTGTCATGGTCAGAACCAAGAGGCAAGCAGTTCATCTATGGCCACCTAGACCTCATTATGAACTTCATTGGAAAACCCTGATAAATGCTTAGGAAGTGCTTTCACGGTTGATGGGATCTAGCCCAGAAATCCACATCATCAACCAGTTATTAAGTGGTTTTCTAAAAATGTCTATCCACATTTGTTTGTATCTAATCAAGCTTCAATGACTGTGAAAAAAAAAGAATAACAACAAAATCAAATTAAATTTTCTCTTTGTTGTTGTCTTCCCAACAGCCTAGCCATCAAACCCAATAAATCAAATGGTGATCCGAGGTGAGATCATGGCCTCACCACACATGATTTTTTAATTTTTTCCTTCCCTCTCAACCTGTTCTTCTACTTTAACTCCGTAATATTATTCAAACGAAGAACCTCACAGTGTGTTATTGGAACTCTACAAAGACAGTTCACTTCTGAGGAGAGAAGCACAATGTCCCTTGATCTTTGCTGAACTGCAATCAAGAAGATATTGCCTTGGAGTGCCGAAATCACACTACTTACTATAGTGCTTAATTTTCTATTTTAAATATTCCACGATAGACAGTTTATATATATATGAGGCTATGCATATGTATAGGTTAGCGCCTTACCTCTAGGGATGCTTGTAGCTGGCTCTTAATTTTAGGGACATCACCTGGATGGCTTCTTCTACAAAGACTGTTTTGTCCCAGCACCAAAAGTTCTGACTCCATAGATTATGGTTGCTAGCAGGATCATGGACCATTCTTTGACAAACAGTAAGTTACTTTAGGGGTGTGTGTGTGTGTGTGTGTGTGTGTGTGTGTGTGTGTTACATTGTGTTTGAGTTTGTGTGTATATGGTATGAATTGTAGATCTATTAAGCTTATTAAGTGTTCATATATGTTGTAAGAGGGAAAGGTAATGTTTATAATAAGTGTTTTGAATACTATTATCTAAATTTACATAAGAGTCTATTAGAGAAATTCACTAACAAAGGCTGTGATGTGGCTTGTATTTCTTTTGCCCTCGATAATCAGGGACAGTCTCTCCTATCAGCATCAGGCTATTTTTGGGACTTTGCTACATAATGCATGGGATGATAGGTTGTAAATTACAGACACTATTATGATCACAGTCACTCCTCTGTATCTGCAGATCTAACCAACTGAAGATAGAAAAGTCTTGAAATAATATTTGCATTGAACACATACATATAGCTTTTTTCTTATTACCCCCTAATAAAAAATCTGTTTTAACAATTATTCACATAGAATTTAACATTGTATTAGGTACAAGTAATCTATCCATGCTTAAAAACACATGAGAGAATCTGCATAAGTTGTATGCAAATATTGCACCTTTAATATAAAGCAAATGATCCCCATGGATACCAAGGTACCACTATACATAGAAATATATCCAGTTAATAAAAAAGGTCTCATGAGAGTATGCTGAGATTACAATCTTCCAGTCATCAGAGGAAATTTAAGGAGATAGTGCAGATTCTGATCACAACTCAGAATTTTCTTTCACTTTGTTACACAAGAGAATAATTTTTCCTTTGCTATTCTTGTTTTCAAAGGGCTGTTCAAACTTTCAAACTTCCAACTTTAAAGAAACCTAACTAATAGACTTCACAAACGAAGCATGTAGCCACTTAGCAATGTTGAGCCAGGAACGTTTATGTCATTAAACGTTCAGGAAGATTCAATGCATTTCAAATCTAGCAATGTAACTTGTTCTGGTTGCTCATTGTACAGCTCTAAGGCTTTTAAGCTTGGTCCCTCTCTGTGTGGCATTTCACTCTTCCCTTGGTAACTGATGCTTCTAACATGGGTCATTGTGACAAGATGTTTAAAATTTCAAAATTCCTAGTGTGTGTGTGAGTGCTTGTACTCATGAGCACCCCTGTGCAAAAGTAGACTTGAGAGCAGTGGAAGTAATCAAACAGATACAATTGGACTTAAAACCCAAATGAGTGGAGACAATGCAAAAACAGTGACAGCAGCAACATAGCAAACAGACACCTGTCCCACAGCCACTCTCTAGCTGTCTTAGTGGACAATTGCTAAACGGAGGTACTTCTCAGTTGCTTTGCATCTCACCAGGGTAGCAAGGCCACCCACTCAGAAGCTCTGAGACTACCGCAGCACTGACCCTCACATGTCTCTTTATTGTTTATTATTAGCATAGAAGTATTTATTAGCAAATCACAAGCCAGGATTAGAGACTTTTCATTAAAAATAATTATATATAGCTCTGGCCTATGATACTACTTTGTTGTTTGTTTGTTTGTTTGTTTGTTTTCTATCCCCAATTCACCGAGTGAGTACAGAACCAGTCCCCTAGCAAATAAGCAAATTGAGGAACTACTGTATCAAAAGCTGAGCCACACTCAACATTCTGTGAGGCTCTTATGTCATAGTCTACCTGGAAAAGCTATTATCTTTTAGGATTAAAGAATACTGACACCTGACCAATGGACAGAAGCTGGGGACCCCTGTGGTTGAATTAGAGAAAGGCTGGAAGAAGCAGAGGAGGATGGTGAACCCATAGGAAGACCAGCAGTCTCAACTAACCTGGACCCCTGAGATCTCTCAGACACTGAGCCACCAACCAGACAGCATATACCAGGCCCCCTAAATATATACACCAGAGGATTGCCTGGTCTGGCCTCAGTGAGAGAAGATGCAGCTTTCCCCTCAAGAGACTTGAAGCCCCCGCGAGTGGTGAGACCTGGTGGGATGGGGTGGGATGAGGACATTCTCTTGGATATGGAGCAGGAGGAATGGAATGAGGAATTGTCACAAGGTAGACCAGGAGGGGGACAATGACTAGACTGTTAAAAAAGATTAAAGATAATTAAAAAAAAAGAAATTTCTGAAAAAAAGGGGTAAATCTGCAGCCTTCCTGGTCTATTGTTTAGACTTATTATTAAATTATCTGCAACCCTTTAAAAGTAATAGCTTGCCAGGTAAAGCTTGACTTATTTCCAAAGGGAAGGAACATTCAATGTGCTAGGGGCTGAGCAATTAAAGGAGGGAAGAAGGGAGGAGAAACTTATCTAACTGTAAGGAGGAATGAGTTTCTTTCTTTCCGGATGTACTGCTAAAAGAAATTGTCAGCCACACCTCATCAGCATGGAAATTAGATGATGTTTTTTATTGGAAGCAGTTAAATATAAATGATAGATTCTGATTATTACAGTTTTTATTAAACTTAACTAGAAAAATCATTGCCCTTAAAAATTCACCGTACTCTATATAGATAGCAGAATGAGAGTAAAGGCTAGCTTTTGGGTATCTGCTTGCATGGTTACTCTGTGATGTGGCATCATTGGTACCTAGTGAACTGCTTCTTCATCAAGAAAGCGTATTTCTCATGAATTCTAGCTTCGTGTGTTAACAACATCACAGTATTGTTTAATTCATAAGGAAATGCTATTTTCAGAGAAGCATTATCTCTGAGTTCACTAGGCAGGTGTCTCTACTTCAGGATGGTGTTGTAATACACCACTTGCTTCTTTTTTTTCTGGATGATAAAATTTCTGTGGAACACACAGGACAATCTCATCCTACCCATGATCAACCTTTCAGTCTCCATCAGCCTAAACTTATTCTGTCCTTCCCCACCAACACAGCTTGGTGCAAATGGCCAGAGCCTTGCCGCACCCAATGGCATCCATTGTGTTGTTAACTAGGCTAAGAGAGCCCGGTACCCCTGCAGCAGGTTCTGCACATCTCCTAGGTCACCCGGCTCCGCCCAGCTTACCAGAGGCCCACCTACCACCAGCCCACCTGCGCAACCTGAGAGATGTCACGAGACTTCAGGGTTCCCGCCAAACTCCAGAACGCCTACGCAGAAGACTGGGGGCGGGGTTTCCCTTCCTTTATCCCCAAATGCTTGTCCACCATTAAAGAGTCGTGCTAAGCAGAAGCAACCATGTAGCCTCGGAGTTCTTCTTTCTCTCCCCCACTCCCTTAGTTTCATTTCAGCTTCGGGCCAATCCTCCAGGAACCCAGTCCACTGCAGGCAGTGGACCCCAACATTTCTCTCCCCAGGTTTTCAGGATTCTTGGCAGAAAGCATTCATTAATATAACATGCACTATAAAAGGTTAGCACTCGGAGGCCAGATAGAGGCTCATTAGCACAGTCACCTTTTCTACTCATGTTGTTGACAGGGACCATGAAGGTTCATGACTGCTGGAACTCATTAAAATCCCAGGTAGCAAGTGTACACAGAGACTGATGTTGCCGACAATGCTTCTTCATTTACACCTGTGTGTCCTCATTGTAAATAGGATGTTTAACAATGCTCTGTAATCGTGTTCCCTAAAAGAATCCAATGGTTTATTTCTTGTTTCTGTAATATTAAGATATTTACAAGGTCTGCAATTACAAATGGGCCTCATCCATGATGCCTTCTCAGTAGCAATGGAAAAAAGGCTGCCAATAAAAGGCATTTTATGTATGTATAGTGCATAGCATACTTATTAGGCAGAGACATTTTATTCACAGCAGATAGAGTTATCAGAGAAAAATTGCCTGACTTTTTTTCCATTCATTTGTTTTTGCTTGTTTGTTTTTTGATACTTGGCAGATTTTTCTGACTTAGGCTGAATAATGCAATGTTTGAAACAAAGATGCAATGGAATGTACGAGCCACTTCCCTGCAAAGGCTCAGATTTACTTTAAAGGTCAAAAATTAAACAACAGACCTGTTAAGTTTATTTGTAAAATGTCTGTGACACTAAAATACCTTCGCTAGTCAACTTCTCTCCTACTGATATCTTAGAAAAGCTTAGGTGTAAAACTTGAAAGCATTCTAACCAAGGCAGAAAAATATTTTTAACCAGGTGTTATCAAAGTTATTAATTTGTCTTTTTTAAAGTCTGCTTAGGCAGTGTTGTGTTAGCACCGAACTGTTTTACTACAAAAGAATTTTAAAATACTCGTTATAAATAATCTAGAGAGAAATAATCACTCAGATAATTTTGTCCAAATAGCCTCATAAAATATTCACCCAAACCCGTGCAAGCATATGACTTAGATAACTTTCTGTGGTGAATCTTTCTAACCTACTACTGAGACTTTCTGACGAAGAATTCTTTTAGTCTTCAATTTTCACTGGGTATAATTGGAATAATACTATTTGAAGACTATATTAGCAAAGGACTGGGGACTTGGTGAGCTAAAAACCCAGTGTAAGAGGAGCATTGCTTCGACTTGGTATTTTAAAGCAAAAACGAAGAAGTAAACACAAACACAAAAACAAACCCAGTTCCTGCTAGAGGTGGACAAAGAGCCACGCACCTTCAGCCTCTTAAACATCCTTGTGAAACTGTGAGCTGGTCATAGGAAGTGCAAGAGAAACAGAAGAACCACAGAGATGGAATGAAATGGCACACATGAGGTAGCCATCCCAGGCCCTGTCCTCCGTGTGAACTTTTCCTCTCCATCTTTAGAAGCCCAATCACTGCACCTTTTTAATTTTGATATTTGAAGAACCCTGAGCATAGAAATAAGGGAAGAGGTCCAGAGTACGTGTAACTTGCTAACACTGTAGGATGAATGGAGTAAAGTTGAGACCAGGAGTGATGCATATCTGTGATACAATATGATGCAATATGATAATAAGCCAGACAATGGTGGTGCACGCCTTTAATCCCAGCACTTGGGAGGCAGAGGCAGGCGGATTTCGGAGTTCGAGGCCTACAGAGTGAGTTCCAAAACAGCCAGAGCTACACAGAGAAACCCTGCCTCGAAAAACCAAACAAAATCAAACCAAACCAAACCAAACCAAACCAAACCAAACCAAACCAAACCAACATGATAATAAGCAGTTGTGGGAAATGACAAGACAAGGGGTATTCGGCCAATGTGAGGATCCTTTCTCTTGGTGTGTTCTGAAAAATACACAGAAAAACGTCTTTCTCTATACAAGGCCAAACACTTAAACAAATGTGAAAAGCCCAAACAACACAAGAGATGCTAATTATTCGATGTTGCATAACCATAACAGTTGATTTTCTGCTCATCCTATGCCATCTACGATGCTTATAATTGGACAAGTACAATAAAAGTGACTGATTTCAGATTATAGCTAATAAAGGAGTCCTGAAATGCTTAGAGTTGTTAGATTTTTTTTTTGCTTCCAACACAACACTAATTTCTATATCATATATCATATATATATATATATATTTATATATTTATATTTATATCTTTATTCCTCTTGGGTAAATTGATGGTGTTGCCTTGCAGACAGAAGCAGGCCATGAATATAGATTTCTGCACCGTGCCCTGCCATTTTCTTCCTATGTCTCTATAGTTTTGTTTACTAAAGATTTTTCTTCCAGGAATATCAACTGTTCTCCCAGTATCATCCTCATAATGAGTACCATCTATTTATGTAGTTTTAGAAGGACAATTGATCATTTTTCTGAGATTAAAAAAAAAAAAGATCTGGCTTCAACGAGTCTTTCAGTCAGATCGCCATGAGGAAGCATCTCTAGAGTATTTCATGCCAATCTAGAGCTTTAGTAAGAAATTTAAAAGTATTTCAGATATGAAATACAGATATGATCAACTATCCAAAGAGGTTGAAATTTTCTCATGGTCTAATAAAAATTTAAAAAGTGCTCTCATGAAGAGTATCCCTTCATGTTCATTGAAGGTCCTGTATAAGCCTCCTAGAATTGATTCACTACTCCAGCATTATAAATGTATTAAAGGCATAGGCAGTTTTCAGTTAGCCTAGGGAAGAAGAAAGAGAATCATCTGCATTTTTAATTATAGAAGCCAGAGCAAGGCCTGAAAAGGAAGAAAGGAAGTGGCTGCATGGTTGTGCTAATTAGATAAGGAGGGCATTCTCTCCAGATGTGCACTGTTAGACCCAACAGTCATCACTGACAAGATGGTGGTTAAGAAGTGGGCTATCAAACACAACAGTGAGTCCCAAGAGAGTACTTGACCTATGAAGGTAAATATATTTAAAGAAATTTAAAAATACTCTTTTATGTGAAAAGTGTAAGATAGCCTTTGGTGTCATATTTTGTAGTCACTATTTACAAATAGCATCCATGGTGCATTCTAAGAGTTATAAGGTCTGTAGATTTAGTTTCATCATAAAGGAAAAATGTCACTAAAAGCCCACAGTAATGAGTACAATCTCTCTGGATAGAAAAAGAGATAGGACAAATGGTAGAAAGCAATAAATAGCTGTTATTTATACTTTATAGCTCTAAAGCAACAGTTAAAAGAAATAGTTCTTTGTAATCAATATTCCATACTTATGCTCATAACCTTTATAACTGCAAATACAGAGACACCTTACCATACCTTAAGACCAGGGCTCACTTCTCCATGCAACTTTCCTCCCTTAGGTAGGCTCCATGAAGTGAAATGCACACAGATACACATAGGTGTACTCATGTACACATGTATTCACATGTGTACACACATATACACATGTGATGCTCAGATCAAGAAAAAAGGTTCCCCAACATGCATCCACCTTGGTGTAGTATATTTTGACCTGGAAACAGGCTTGAGTTTTTGCATCCAACATTCAGCTTGTTCTCACTAATCCAGATGCATAGTGCCTATTTGAATTTGCTACTGTGAGTATGTAGCAGGTAGTGAAAGCGGGCACCTTTTTACAGGCCCTGGATGTCACCACTGATCTTTATGAAGGAAAGCAATCATCTCATAAAAATAATTCATTCCAAAATCCATTTAAATAAACTAGTCAATCTAAAATATTTCTTTCAATATTTCATATGATTAAGAATGGAGTGATCACCATATGTTAGCCTTTAGAAAATTGTAGTCTCAATTAGATTCAATGAGCAGTCTTATACAAGGCTGAAATGCTCAAAAATTTTAAAATGGCAAAAATTATTCACGATTCTAAGAAAACATATATTAACAAAAATGTGATCTTCTGGTCCTTTATTTACCCTAAAAATATATTCCTTACAAAAGCAAAACATGATAGTAAAATCTGTTTGGTTTAATGGAGCAATAGCTGCTATTTCCCCAGCTTAGAAAGAAAATCCTGGCTGTATTTATCCATTGAAGGATCTCCTTTCTAAGATCCAGGATTAGGTACCCAGAAGGACCCATACTGAAGAGCCCCAGTGCAAACAATATTGTCGTGGCACTTTGGGAGAAAGGTCACTGACTAACGGTCATAATCAGCTGTATCTGGAACTTTAGGTGGCCAACATTTTTCATTTGGCCATACATTCTTGAATCCTTTACAACCAATGCCTTCATAGCATATTGCCAATTGTAGATTGTACTTAGGGGAAATATACAAACTACCTAGGATCATCCAAATAAAACTAACTGATGATAACAATTTGTCAGTTTGTCATATTTTTTTAACAAAAGCTGCTCATCATAATTTGTCATTGAAATTATCCATGGGATAATGTGACACTTGAATCACACACACACACACACACACACACACACACACACACACACACACACCTGCCTAAAGATGTACCGGACTTCACTGTTTGAATTCAGCTCCATTTGTTATACTGTCCTTATATCTTTACAGAGGATCTGTTTTTAAAAATACAATTTTCTCTCTAACTGCTGCAGCTGCTCTTACTGAACACCCAGTGTTGCAAGAGAAATCACATCTAGATATATAGGTAAAATCATGAAAACAAGCTGTTTTATCACCCGATTTAAAATACGCTCAATCAGAGAAAAGAACAACCACTACAAAACCCAACTTGATGAGCAGCTGAAGATGGAAATGCACTCAGATGCAGTTATAGAATCCAGGATGTATTTTATTCAGGGATGTTTGGATGAGACAAAGGACACTTCTTGCCTCGGGTTTTCCAAATCCCACGATCAACAGGTGGGAATCAGATGGCTTCTATAATCTAAAATAGGCTTGAAAATGTTCTGGGATATCATCCCCAGGCTTTTATGGTAGTAAAAAGAGAAGAACTTTCTCCTAGCAAAATTTAATTTGAAACATTATACCTTTAAGAAAAGTTCGGCCATAAGTTTTAATGAGTACAATAATTAGCCCATGTCAGAGATAAAATGTAGTCAACTATACCATCTTAGAGTAAGTAAGCCAACAATATCACCTGACTGCAAAGCCAAAATTTGAATATAGACTGACTAATGACACAGATTCAATCAGTATTAAATCAATATTGCACAGGCAGAGAGAAAGACGACACGGAAAGAATGTGAAAACTAGGGATATGAGCCTTACTCTTGACGGTCGCTGTCCGGGTACAGTTGTACAGTATAGCCAGCTCCCCGAAGACTTTTCCAGGACCCATGGTGCAGAGCTTCACACCTTCTTTTGTGACTTCAACCTTCCCATCTGAAAGAAGAAGGGAAGGCATGTTACCTTAATTCTCTCCCAAGTCACTTCATTTGCTGCAGCTCCATTACAAGCTGAAAAACATGGAACTTATTATTTTTTTTAAATGCATAAAGTTAACCAGTTGAAACAAAGTTTTCCCCAAAGGATGATGCCATAAAGCATGCAGGTTAAGAATCCCATCTCTTAAATTCTTCACCAACTGATTTGATATGAGACTCAAAGAAAAGGCTGGGGAAAGGTAGGGATGAAAACAGAAGCGTAGGGAACTATTCCATATGTAATTTTAGCAATCCATGATAATTCCAATTTTAACATTATTTTACATCCAAAAGGAAACTTGAGTAAGTGGGCACATCTTCTACAGCATGCCTCAGACTTGGAAATTGTCATATTGAGGAAGGCAGTTATTATAAAGAGAGAAATTGCTTTGACCCTTGGGCATTATTTAATTGCAGCTTTTGGTATCTGTTTATTTGGAAACATCTTATCTGACCAGGGCAAACTGTTTCTCTGCTTCCCAGCCTGTTGACTATCAGTCAGAAAAAAGCAACCACAAAGCCCAAGGCCTGTCTGTGCTCCACAATGGATGGGAGAATAAAATGCTAAAGAAGGAAACGCCAAGGAAATGCTACACACTGGGTACCGATTGCTGCTCACACAGACACCCAGTGCTATTCATGGGGGAAATACTAATTTTAAGAAGTCATAGCTGTGTAGCCTAAAATTTCCATTACCCAACACAACTAGGGGAGAAATCAAAAGCAACACAGTCTATTCTAGAGGCAATCCTCCACTACTGCTGTTTTTCCAATCTCTTACCCACCATCTATGGAAGAAAAGAAAACCTGTCTCCTGGTAAAAGAACTAAGCCCTGACCAGATGCTTCCCAGTGTTCCTAACAATAGGCCCCATATACCACCATCAGAGCTGTTCTTTTATGTGCCTGTTTCTTGTGTGTGTGTGTGTGTGTGTGTGTGTGTGTGTGTGTAGAATAAATTCATTCCTGTTTTTTAAACCAATAAAGTTTAATCTAAATACGGGTTTAAAAAAATCTGAACCAATACATTAACTTCCATACATCTGTTGAGCATTAAAGATGTTTCATCTATGCATCTGTGAGGGACCACTTGCTCTGTAGAGCAGTGGTTCTCAACCTGTGAGTCATGACCCCTCCTGGGAGGTCTCATGCCAGATATCCTACACATCAAATACTTACATTACCATTCATAACAGTAGCAAAATTACAGATATGAAATAGTAACAAAATAATTTTGTGGTGGTGGGGGCCACCAAAACATGAACTATATATCAAAGGGTTAGGAAGGTTGAGAACTGCCGCTGTAGAGTATCTGTCCCCTGGGCCTCCATATTTAAATAGTATCTGTGGACAGGGAAGTATAAAATAATTATGATGGACTATAGAATCTATGTACCACATCAGACACTGCATTACTTCTCATAAGTAAGCTATGAGTGAGCAAATCTAATGATCCCAAAGGTTTGGAAGTGCTTGCAGTCGCGATGTTCATCAGACAATCCTGAGCTTTCTCATGCTCTCTGACCACAGAAACAGAAGGTCCTCTTTCAAGCTATATCAAAAATCAGCCCAAGGAGTTTATCTACTCAAAAATAATTTCTTTTAGCGATAAGTCTGTTCCTCTACAAATTTCATGTGACTCTCAGACAGAGAATATTACAGTGTGGTAATAAAGAAATGATTGTGTTGTCTGAAGTCAGACTAGGACCTGACTTTTCTTATCTATTAGTTACCAGCACTGTGGCATTTGGCAAATATGCATAAGTTTTCAATACTTTACTTTCTTCATTAGCAAAACCAATAAAGCTAGAGTATCTATGTGATTGTTAAATTTAAGTGAGATAAGGCAACTAAAATACTTAACTCTGCACTAAAAGTCTAGTACATCTCTGCTCTTACTGCTGACATAACTTTAATTATGCTTGTTTATCATTTAAGTGGATGTAAGAATTATTTATAATATACTCAAATAGATCATCAACTACTTCAGTAACTGGAGCCTATGCAGGAAAACAGGTTTCCTGTTAGAAACAGTTTGTTTTTAGATTCCTTCACAGAGGTCTAATGGCAACGAGAAGAGAACATTCTAGCTCAAATCATTATGAGACCCAAAGAAGAAAACAGGAACCCAAGAATATCAGTGATTCACCAGGGAGAATGCCAAGTCTTTGGACTTTTCTACATCCATCTTTGTTCAGAGATGACAGACTTGAGTTTGAAGCTCCCAAGGATAAGAAGTAATAACTTCCTGATTGATTATAAAACTGTCAATCTAAAGCTTGTAGTGTTAATTATAAATATAATTAAAACAAAACAACCAGTGCTTAGAGGGAAAAATGAGTGTGAGTCTGCCTCTCTGTCTTTGAAGTTGACACTTAACAGTCTCTATTGAAAAGCAACATCTAAGCTGAGTCCAGCTGAACACTGAGAGTTACAGTATCTCTAGCAATACTGTAAATAAAAGACAAGTAATATTAGGACTGTTATTTTGAACCAGAGGTTTCTTCAAGTAAATCTGTGGACCTATCACATCAGAGCTGACTTATGAAATCTAGATGATTCTTTTTTATAGGAAGTTGAAATTACCCAGAGACCCCCATGTGCATCAGAGCTAACCTGGCAGACATTCTTCCATTCTGGACAAACCATATTCTTAGAACATCTATCTATTTAAATGTATGGACAAGTACTATTCTCACAGGTGATTACAAGTTCCAGTTTTAAAATCTCGAGAAAGTTCATGTCCTGAACACTGTGAGACTATAGTGTTTGAAATTTTTGCGCAAATTTGTTTCTAGTTACAAATTATTATCCTAATTGTTTTTTAAGAGAGAGAGTCTCATTGTGTAGGCCACATTGGCTTTGTATAGACCAGTCCTAATTCTATCTCCTGAGTACTGGAATTAAAGGTATGAACCATCACACTCCACCTTATTATCCCTATCTTATTTGTCTATAGTTTTTACATCTCACTTAACTTTTGTTGAAAAAAAAGTTATAAATTATACATGTGCTAATTATTCATTTATATATTAATAACTGGTGCTGCCAACAAAAGTTTGTGTTCCATATTAATTAGAATAGCTAAAATATTCAGAATTATACTTGATAAATACTAGCTTGGATATGAATATGTTTTCCAGGTTAAATACTAGACAGTATAGCCAAAGTTACCAAGGAAGTATAAGTGATCTTATGCCTTCTGACACTTATTTAAAAGTATCTGTCCTTTATTTGTTTCATTAGTATTGCTTTTTTGTTTCTGAGACAGAGTCTCATAAAGCCCTAGATAATCTCAAACTTGCTATGACCTTGAACTGCAGATCTTTCCTGTTCTACCTTCAGAGTGATAGAATAATTGGGATGGGCCACCATGTCCCAAGCAGTTCAGAACACTGTTTCTATTGCTGGTATTATAGTTTAGCTGCTCACTAAAGTATGCCTGCTCAACATACTTAAATCAGAACCAGAAAGTGCTCATAACCTATTGCCCTGAATCACACTTGGATAGCTTATTTTCCTTCAGACCTGTTGTGAGGATGAAGATGAGTAACAGAGAGAAGGGACAGGTGACAGACTCATATGACAGAGATGTACATGGCTTGAAGGACAGCTCTTTAAAAGGTATGGAGAGGTATCTTAGCTTCTAATAACTCAGAAAAGCAAGTTATTGATGAGGAATTGGTTAAGCTTACTTATGGCTTCATATCAATCTTCAAGTAAACTCAGAAGCAACTGCATTTCTAAATGCTTTTCTTTTCGTTTTTCTTTGAATTAATCATTTTATCTGTTTACATTTCAAGTGATACCCCTTTCCCATTTTCCCCTCCACAACCCCGACTATCCCATATCTCATGCCTTTTGCTTCTATGAGGTGCTTCTCCACCCACCCACCCATTTCCAGCCTCACCACTCTAGTATCCCCCTATGCTGGGGCATCAAGCCTCCACAGGACCAAGGGTCTCCCCTCCCACTGATGCCAGATAAGGCCATCATTTGCTATATATGTAACTGGAGCCGTGGATCTCTCCACCAACACTTTGGTTGGTGGTTTAGTCCCTCGGAGTTCAGGGTGGTTTGGTTTGTTGACATTCTTCTTCCTATGGGGTTGGAATCCCCTTTAGGCCCTCCAGTCCTTCCCCTAACTCTTCCATTGGGGTCCCTGGGCTCAGTCTGATGGTTGGCTGTGAGTATCTGAATCTGTATTTGTCAGGTGTTAGCAGAACCTCTCAGGGGGCAGCTATACCAGGCTCCTGTCTGCAAGTGCTTCTTGCTATCAGCAATAGTGTCAGGATTTGTCAGGTTTGGTGTCTGCAGACAGGATGGATCCCTAGGTGGGGCAGTCTCTGGATAGCCGTCTAAATGCTTTTCAAGAATGGATTGCATATTCACTTAAGAACACTAAGTACACTGTCTTTCAGTGCCAATCAGTTATCTACGTGAGATATTTTTCTATTTGAACTTATATTTCCTTTACTGGATCTGAACTTCCACTTGCTTAAAAACTAAGTGTACAGGCCCAGGAATTCCTACTCCCCTATAATCAGCTTGTTCTAAAGTATGAGGGAGTCATCAGACCACTCCGGAGACCAGTGATTCTCAGCTTTCCTAACACTTTAGTACATACAGTTCTTCATGTGGTGACCCACAACCATAAAATCAGTTGCGCTGCTATTTTGTAACTGGTGTTTTGCTACTGTGATGAAGTATAATATAAATATCTGATATGCAGATGGTCTTAGGTAACCCCTGTGCAAAGGTTGTGAGACAACCCCACCCCCACCCCAGGGGTAGCAACCCAGAGGCTGGGAACTACTGCCCTAGAGCTACTTAGGTACTGATCCTTTCTCTTTCTGTTCTACTCAGTGGCCACCTCTGAGAGCCTTGAGGGTAGCCTATGGCCTACAAGTGATGTGTCTGCTGTGGAGGAAAGAGGGAGGTGCTTTTGCCTGAGGCATGTTTATCAAATGTAGAATGGTCTATCGGGAAACCTTTACATCATTATGACTTTTTTTTTTTTTTTTCTTCTAAATTCGGTGCATTTCCTTCAGGTCAACATGAATGAATATAATTTCTATTTCTTTTAAAAACAAAGATAAAAATCCATCACCATTTATTTGTAACTATTTTAGCTCTTCAATTTTGACTCTTAAGTGTTAGATGTCAAAGCAGACTTTTTTTTTTATAAAGAGTAGCAAAAACTAAATTTCAGAGTGTTAGTAAAGTTCTAGGCTTTTGAAATTATTCCTTCCCTTTGATTAATCCCAGCAGTCCCTATAGGCTATCAAAATGTATTTGGGAAACCAATAAACCCCAGATCTAGTTCATCTTAGCATTCTACTTTGCTCTCTATAGTTTATTTTTGTTTTATAATGTGATACTCTGTTATTTTTAATCCTGTCTTCTGGTCATCATATGATATTAAAAAAAAAAAAAGACAAGTCATCTGGAGTTTTCCAAATTGCTAATGTGATCTGTCCAAGAGAAGAGGTGGAAAAGGCGGTTAAGAAGACGTTCACAATTATTTATGGCTTCATTTTGTTATTTTTTTTTTCTTACTCCTGCTACTGCCATGAATAATTGACAGCCGTATCACAGAACACTGAATACTTTTTAAAATCCTGCTTCAGGTGCCATAGGCCTATTTGTGATCTGGAATGGGCTGTGTCATATATCCTGAGCCTGACACTTTTAGCTGCAATCAATTTTCTTCTGCTGTTGGCACCTTTCTATGTGCACGACTCTGGGGAGATTCGAAGTGTTAAGAGGGCTATTAGAAAGCATCTATACTTTTGTCTGTGTTTCATAAGAATCAGGAGTTTCAAGAAATAAAGGGAGAAACTGAATTTATAAAGAGATGCCAAATCCCCTGGTTTTATTTATCCTGGTTTTTCTTTTTCCTAACCAAGGGTTTTGAGCCATAAGGATTCTTAGGATAAGTAGAATTAGCTTCAGGATTTATTCCTGGCAGGCAGAAAGAATGGCTGGTAACAGCCTGATTGTGAACACTGTGCTCAGCGGCAGCAATCTTGGTTGGCACACTGAAGACAGCTTGTTTGTCCATTAAAAGCCAACAGGTATCATATCAAAGTTTCCATTTAGACAATACCTCTTTTCTTCCCAAGCACCCTGAGTATGTGATCACGATTTTGTAAGCGAAAAGCTGTAGCCTAATGCTATTTGTTCTCTCATAAGGATTTCTATCGTTCCTAGATTCAACAGACCTTACCAGCGTTCTGGTGGTTGAGCTGTGTTGGCATCAGAACAGATACACTTTCCTCTGGGAGACCAGTTCATCTCTGGGTCTTCTTCTATCTCAACCAATTAAAGATTCTATCAAACCTGACTTGCTGGGTCATTTTAGATCAAGGCTGTGTCACTTGGAAAAGAATGCAGAAAGTGACAAGGCAGGGATAGGGCTAAGTAGAGTGAGAAGCTTCCACTCCCTTCTGTCTACTTCCCAGGAACTGAATGTGGACTTAAGATATATTGCTGCTCCTCCTTACCTGCCGCTCATTTATATCTGTCTTCCTTAATCCCCGATGAGTTGAGAAAAAAAAGAGACAGCTTGTCTATAAGAAGCAAGTTTGTTATTAATGAAAGAGTGATGGGGTTTCAGGCCCTATCAAGTATCTGTTCAAGATGGCTTCCCCATCTGAAATGGATATGGTCTCCCTGGATCTCAACTCCTGCTGCTGAAATAACATGTTCTCCCTTCAAGGGATTAAACTTGGTGAATGATTTTTTTTTTTTTTTGCCATTGAATAAACATCTGTGTGAAACTGCCCTGTTACAGTATGACATATTTCCTTCAAAGTTAGTTTTATCACTGGTTGATTTGATTTTGCTAATTAGTGTCTTATTAAACCTGTGTACACAGCAAGGTTTTCTTAAACTATTTTTGCACCCATGGTTTCTATGACCATTGGAGTTCATATAAAGTTATTATTATAACAAAGCTTCTCATTCAAAGTTATTTTAAAATATAAAATTTTATCAGTATACTTTTAATATTTGCTTTTCTCTTTTGTGTATGAGTGTTTTGCCAACATGTTAAGTGTGAGAACCATGTATGTGCCTGTTGCCCAAAGAAGCTAGAAGAGAGTAGCAGATTCCTCTGAAGTTGAGTGAGCAGGGAGGGGGGAGGGGGAGGGGACTTTTGGGATAGCAATTGAAATGTAAATTAAGAAAAGATCTAATAAAAATTTTGAAAAAAAAAAGACAGTTATGAGCTACCATGTGGGTACTGGGAAGCATACAGAGGTCATCTCAGAAGCATCTTATACTCCTAATCATTGAGCTATCTCTCTAAACCATAGTCATATTTCTTAAAAGAGGCACAAATATGCTCAGTATCCAATAGAATAGGACAGCATTGAAGGCGTGAGAAGCCCAAAGAAAACAAGGATGAGGAAATGGACTGGCCTTTGAGTGATTTGGACAGTTGGCTATAGAGAGCCATCTCAGCCATCAGACTGGAGGTTTAAGCATTTCTGTCTGTAGATACATTGAAGGAAAAGAAGATATACTGGATCTATTATAGATGGGTCAGTCATATACCTGATCATAGGCAAGGACTGGAATGTTCTTTCCAAGGATCAATATTATGGTTTTCTACATATTATGTTTTAAAATCATAGCAAAGTACACAGAGAACTCAAGATAAATACTTATGACTTTTAACTTCTAGTTATGATGAAAGTTAAAGACAGGCCAGAGTAAAGAAGCACATGCATAGGAAAGCAAGGGGAAAATAGATTATTTATTCCTGAAGCAAGTGAGAGTTGAAAAGTTAATGTGTTAGTGAGTAGTCAGCTTATTAAATCAAATTCCAGCACTGGATGACACAGTCTTGCACTACTGTCTCTACAATAGAGGAACATTGTTCCTATAATATGTGATCACCTTGGATTGGTCCACAATGAACAGAAGCCTGGGGAGATGGATTAGGAAGTAAAGATGCTTGCTGAACAAGCATGAAGACCTGAGTTAGGGCCTACATACCCTTGTGAAAGGAAAGCATGGCGGCACACGCCTATCATCCCAACAGTGGGAGGCAGAGAAAGGAGGAACATGAGGGCTCTTGGCTAGCCAGTCTACTCTCATTGCTAAGCTCTAGATTCCCTGAGGACTTTGTCTCCAAAAATGGGACAAAATGAGAGAAAGAAAGACAATCAGCACCAACAGGGCTCTCACAAATGCACATACAACTACACAAACGTGCACACCCATATAAAACACACACACACACACACACACACACACACACACACAAAGTGGGAGAACAATGAACAGCTATGTCTATAGTTCTCTATAGACAGAAAAATGGCGCTACCATGACTGTCAGAATTTGAGATAGTCATATGACATTCATTTATATTAACCTTAGAAGAATTTATGATGCAATGCAATATTTCCCGTTGGAGATGGGGACAGTTTTACTTCTCAAGGAACATATATCCAAGACTGGGGACAGTTTGAGTTGTCATCATTTGGATGATATCCTGCAAAGAATCCAAAGATGGTCTTGGGACTACTATAACACACAGGACAGCATCCTGCCAAAGAATTACTCAGCCCAAAATGTCAGTGGTACTGAAACCCATGAATGAAAAAAATCCTCTACAATTGGTGGATATTAGTGAGCCCCACTATATCCGCACTTATGCACACACTTTAGGACTGGATTTTAATCATATTATTACACAATCTAGAAGAAGAAAAACACCTTAATGTGCCAACCACTTTCTTCACGTACTGAGGGCATGTATGAAAGCATGTGCTGTTACTACACTACAAACTTCACAATGCTAAAATTCATTTTCTGTCATGAGAGGTTATATTTCACAACTTACAACAGATGTACTTGAAGTGGTATATATATATATATATATATATATATATATATATATATATATATATTCCCCTATAGCAGAATTTTCCCCTAATTGATTAAAAATAATAAAGGCAAGAAGCTAATCACTGGGTGAGGAGGAGGGGGAGGCAGGCTTCCAGGTCTGAGAGAGTTAAGAGGGAAGGCAGGAGGGGAGTTCTTCGTTTTTGAGGGAGAGGCAGGAGCAAAGTGGAGAAAATGTAGAGTGATAATTCTGGTGGCAGAATCCACCAGGATCTGCCACCGGAAGATTTCTAACATAAAATAGTTGGTTAGGATGATAGATTACCCACCCAGCGATTCTGTTATCTATTGATTCTAAACTAAGATTGTCTGGTGTTTTTCATTTCACAGCAATTCAACTGAGCTCCAGGGAAAGGTAACAGAGGCGGAGGTGGAGGTGAAGGAAATTTGGGATTGTTGATCAGTTTGGCAGCAGCTAGCTGCAGGGGTTCAATGACTGGGAACAGTGGGTTCCCAACAAGCAAACCACCAGGAGAAGTTGAGTGGACACCGCATGGGTTTAGCCATGAGGGCAGGGAGAATAACCAGAGATAGTGTGGATTGATTTTTAATTATTACACACACCATTCCCCATTTACAGGAGACTGGGATTCTCTAGGAAACAACAGATATATGTCCACATTCGCATTTTTTAAGGGAACAGAGCAAAATAACACCAAATCAATCTCTCTCTCTCTCTCTCTCTCTCTCTCTCTCTCTATATATATATATATATATATATATATATATATATATATATATATATACCACTGCATGCAAGCATAATAAGAGCAATATAATTTAAAAGGTTTATTTTGATTTTTTTAAACTTGTGTGTATACACGGGTGTCTGTGTATATACCATGTGTGTGCCAACAAAGGCCAGAAGAGGGCATTGGATCCCTTGGACCAGGAGCTATAAGCAGTTATGAACCATGGGATGTGAGTGCTAGAAATCTAACCCAGGTCATCTGAAGAAGCAGCAAGTGTTCTTAACTGCTGATTCATCTTTCCCACCCCAACAATGGTAGCTTTAGAATGTCTGTAGTAAGAAACACCAAAGGAAAAAGGAAAACAGCTGAACACCTATTTAGTAGGCAGACAAAGAAAGCTAGAGAATGAAAACAGGCCCAGAGTTTCACCAACTGATGAGTGGTTTAGCAAAATGCAGAATTTTACTTAACCATAGTAAAGTGATAACTCTGGACTAACGCTTGTTATATTATTTATGAGCTCAGAAAAATAGTGAAAAAAGAAAGACTTACAAAACACGTAGTGCATTATTTCATTGATGCAAAATGTTCAGAGTATCCAACTGTACTGTAGAGAGACAGAAAGATTAAGGTGCCAAAGGTCTGGGAGAGATGGCAAGACTGAGGCTCCTTTTCAGATAATGAAAATGTTCTAAATTAGGCCATGGTGATGAGAAAAAAGATTTGTAAATATTCTAAGAATTATTGAATTGAATATTTTAAAGAGGCAGATGGTATGGTAAATTGTCTCAATGAAGCTGTTAACAATGATTACTGAATACAGGCACATAGTGATTGCTCAATGATAAGATTAGTGCCCAACTCATAAATTTCCTCATGAGAATTTATGAGTTGGAAATGATTTGGCTTCTCACACTTCCTCAATAACCTCTTTGCTATATCAACACTTTCAATAACTCTAGTCCATTTCCCAATTACAAATTTCTACCCTCTCCCCACTTCCATCTGTGCAAAAGAACACCCCAATCAATCACCTTGAGCGCAAACACTTCCTGTAACTAGAGTTTATTCATGTGATAACATTCAGTCCTAAACTGAAACACTACCTTAAGCCTCTTCCAACAGGAAGGGATACAGTTTCTTCCCTGGTTTCTTGTAGAGAACAAGATTCACTCATTAAATATTATTCTGATATAAAATCCCATGCTGGGAAGTTTAAAGTGTTCTCTGGAGTCAAATGCTAATTGCTAGCAAAGATTATCTAGTCTTCCCACGAACTGGCATTTTCTAAATGAGCCTGAGTCTGAATCCTTGTCATCCTCTCACTGAGGCTTCACAGCCTGGCTCAGAGGCCCTTAGCTTGAAATAATTCATGGATCTGTGAACACGGATATCAGAAAGGAGAGGACATAGTACTACTGGAAGATCCTGCAATACCTCTACTGGGCATATATCCAGAAGATATTCCATCCGGTAATAAGGACACATGTTCCACTATGTTCATAGCAGCCTTATTCATAATAGCCAGAAACTGGAAAGAACCCAGATGTGCCTCAACAGAGGAATGGATACAAAAAATTTGGTATATTTACACAATGGAGTACTACTCAGCTATTAAAAACAATAAATATATGAAATTCCTAGGCAAATGGATGGATCTGGAGACCATCATACTGAGTGAAGTAACCCAATCACAAAAGAACTCACATAACATGTACTCACTGATATGTGGATATTAGCCCAGAAACCTAGACTACCCAACATACAATTTACTAAACACATGAAACTCAAGAAGAAGGAAGATCAAAATGAGGACACGTCACCCCTTCCTAGAATTAAGAACAAAGCACGCATTGAAAGAGTTACAGAGATCATGTGTGAAGCTGAATCCAAAGGATGGACCCAATGACTGTGGCTGCCAGGGATCCATCCCACAATCAGCCACCAATCATAGACACTATAGCATATGCCAGCAAGATAGTGAGTGCTGAAAGGGCCCGGATATAGCTGTCTCGTGGGAGACTATACCAATGCGTGGCAAACATGGAGGTGGAAGCTCACAGTCAGCTATTACATGGAACACAGGGTTCCCAAGGAAGGAGCTAGAGAAAGTACCCAAGGAGCTGAAGGGGTCTTCAACCTTATAGATGGAAGAATAACCACGAACTAACTAATACCCCTTGAGCTCATGTCTCTAGCTGCATATATAGAAGAGGATGGCCTAGTTGGCCATCATTGGGAAGAGAGGCCCGTTGGTCATGCAGACTTTATATGCCCCAATACAGGGGAACGCCAGGGCCAAGATGTGGGAGCAGGTGGGTAGGGGAGCAGGGCCGGGAGGGGGGAGGGTATAGGGAACTTTCTGGATAACACTTGAAATGTAAATGAAGAAAATATCTAATAAAAGTTGGAAAAAATGTTATAACCAACAAATAAAAAAAAAAAACAAACAAACAAAAAAACAAAACCACACAGTATTCCCTTCCCATTCATTGGCTGCCACCTTCCTTCTACATACTGTCACTATTCAACTTCCTGAAAGCACC
This sequence comes from Mus minutoides, assembly GCA_902729485.2. Taxonomy (NCBI): domain Eukaryota; kingdom Metazoa; phylum Chordata; class Mammalia; order Rodentia; family Muridae; genus Mus; species Mus minutoides. The sequence goes on from LR750431.1 coordinate 474,989, forward strand.
GTGAAGAGACTGGGAGGACCACCCTTGCTAAGGAACTCTTCAACTGAGTTGGATGAGTTATATAGCCACAGCTATGTATTGGTTCCTGCTGTCTTTAGGTTCTTCATATATATTCCATTATACTCCTTTCTATTATTGAACTGAAATTTATTTAGAAAAAAATAATTCCTTTAGACTCTCATCAGACATGACTCAAGATTTGTCTGAGAAAGCAGATTTCCAAAAAACTTAAGTTTTTCTAGTTGGGGGGATTATTGTAAGTGTTAGATATCACAGCTTTTACCTCATTATAATAAAAAATATTATGAGTACTTCTCTAGTCATAGAGTGATGTGGAAATGGCTTGCTGCATTGGCACAGTATAGCAAGGAAGAAAAAGAATCTAGCAAAAGAGACACACTGCTTATGAAGGGAAAGGCGTAAAGTAGATATGCCACTTAAATGGAAAGCATGAAAATATTAAAATTCAGCTTAGGTTTGGAAAAATTTGCTTCCATACATTTGTGTGAATAACTTTTGCATTCTATTACTAATGAATGAAGTAGCAATAGTTTTAAATGAAACAACCTGGGTTTAAACTATTCAAAAGAATGTACATTTCTTGAACAACAATGGATTTAAGGAACTAATTAATTTCTGCAGAAACATATTATTCTAACGACTTAGACCTATCCATGAATAATTTGCTCCTATCTAAAAATGACCTAAATAATTTATCTCTTGACTAAATCACCTTTTAGCAGAATTGATGCTTAGATTTTTGTCTCACTTCTTCCAGATTTTTGTTCACTGACTGACTCATGTCCAGAAGTTAAGGGTCTCTCATCTGAGGGGCTGGTTTTCCATCCTTCAACTCTCTGCTATTATAGCATCAGAGAAGCAAATGCACAAAAGAAATTTATACTTTGCCTCTAGACAAGGTAATGACTGTGAACAGATGAAAAGTAAGACCTACTACACTTGAAGTTATAAAGATAATGAATTAGGTATTACAGTAAAGTTATACTTCTATTCAGCAGTTTTTAGGTGAAATATTAGGGTGAAATATACATAAATGGTATTATAAGAAAGCTCTGGTTTCTAATACATTGAAATTCATAAAATAAAATAATACCATATAGGGCTGTTAGAACAGTAGCGTTCTAATTTACATTTAAATGTTAAGCAAGCCCACTTCCTGGTATGTCATCAAAATGTGTACAGTTTTACTAGCCTTGGGCTGTTAGATTTAATGTTGTCCTATCAGAATTTAAGGTCTCTGAGGGAAAGGTGTAAAGTCATGAAAGATGTCAGCGCCAGGAAGAATCTTCCAGGATTATAAGATGAAAGTAAAGTTGTTCAGGAAGAGCAAGAAAAAAGATCTTTGCATCAGCTCCCCATTGTTTCCCATATATTTATTTATCATGTGGAATGGTGAAATTAGAAGAGTCTTATGCTCAATATGAGCTAAGTTGTGGCATATTAATACTTAACCCACTGTGAACAGCACACACATATGGCAATAAGCAAAATTCCAGCTGCTAGAAGGATCTAGTTTCCATTAGTAGGAATTTAAAACAAGTCCTGGGAAATATTGTATCAAAAAGAGTGTTTTAACTTATTAGGTTAAGTGGATTATTATCTACTAATAAAGTGTTATTAGTTAATTAGTGTTTTAACTTATTAGGTTATGTGTATTATATCTAGTAATAAAGATTCCTATCAGCCATTCTATTTTAGCCTTTTGTTTTTTGGATGTTTTCTGGAATCTGTTCCATATCAGCTCCTTTTATTTTATTTTTTTTTTTGTAGAATCAAGATCTATTAACATATTGTCATAAATCCCTTATTACTTTCACATAAATGTAAGCACTAAGGTTCAACAGTAGGTTTGTCCATGTTGAACATCACAGCATGGTGAGCTGTAGAAGAACTGGTCCAGAAGCCTGCAGAGTAAGATTTGCATAGGAGAGTTAAACTTATAATAAACCCCATGGTATCTGTCCACATCTCCCCACGACTCCTATTTTCTTAAATTACGCTGTAGACATGCACCAGTCAAAGGCAGTCTTTCAGCACACAAAGAACATAACAGTACAGAGACAAATCTTTATTTTTTTTTCATCTTATTCTTTTCCTTGGTTTTTGACCATTGAGAAACTATTGCAGGGTAAGTATCAATAAATCTATTTGATAAATGAGTATGGATTGACATTTCTAGTTTCCCAGGTGAGAATTCATTTACAGCACTAAGAAAAAGCATTCACAGTCCTAAGAGGGGAGAAGGTTGAATTTGAAAGACACTGGAATGGATTACAGAAGTCGTTCACTTACAAGGCTGAGTAGATGGCTCAGTGTGTAAAGCACTTGCCCCATAAGCAGGAGGGGGTGGAGGGAGGAGGGTTGCATTTGGATCCCACCAGTACACATGTAGACACAACGCATGTATTCCCTATGGTGGGATGGAAGGCAGAGAGAAGAGAAATCCCAGAAGCTCCTGGGCTACCTGACATAGGCAACACTGAACAACAACCTGCCTCAAACACAGGAGGAGAAAACCATTTCCCTAGTTTTACCTCATACCCTCCCCAACAGCCATGTTCAAATCCTCTTATAGAAAAATACCTATTAACCAAGAAACAAAGAGACAGAAGCAGTTGCTTATTTTTCCAAATGAGATAGTGAAGTCTTACTTTAAGCTTTCCCTTTGAGCTTCCCAGTAACCAATGACATTTGGCAAATTGGTTGTTTCTCTGCCATTTGGTGTATCTCAGCAAGGGAGAATTACATCTGGTGAACAGATTTCTGAGCTTGAGTGGTTGGAACCTTCAAAATTATCATTATTGTGCAGGTGAAGGACTGTCAGTAACAGACTTTACCCATGCAGATTTATGAATACTCTGTTATGAGTCACTAAATATCCACCTTTACCGGATTACTTCAGTGAGAAGAAGTTGCAGGATATCATTAAATTGAAAGAAACCCCAGAGTACTTCAATCATCCACCATTCACCATTGGACTTCCCTGCTTAGGGGCAGGTGCAATCTTGCCAAACATGGATCTCCAGTTGCAAGTCTCAGGCACAAAAGTGAGAGATAAATGTCTGCTGATGAATGTTTGAACGGGGGTTTGAGGTTAACGGGAAGACATTTCTTCAGAGAGACGAGTAATTTTTTAAAGTGAATGTTTCACTGTGGAAAAAGAGTTACAAGGCTATTTTTAACTGGTTCATTCAGTTAGCAGAGGAGGCAGTTATAGATGGTGAATTATGTGTCCAGTCACACAAAACATTTTAAGACCTATGAGTCTTCCCCAAACATAATGTTGTAAAATGTCCTTTTGCTAAAAATACTGGAATCAAGTAATTATCTACTTTTGAATTTTAATGAATAGGCCATCTGTTCTTTCAAATTGGAAAAATGAAATTTTTCTACAAATTAACTACTTGATGAGATGTCCCTTGTGACAAAAATCTGCTTTTGCTGTTTCTACCATAGTTAACGTAAAGGCAACACATAACATATTATAGCATGCGCTGCTAGTATTTGGAAAATGTTTTCCTCAATTGTGTTATAATTACGGTATCCGTTCTTCTGACAGCCTGTAGTTATAATTATCAACGTCTCATTTTTATTAACATAATCACCAGAAACAGTATTAAAATGAAGCACTGGGAAGAAAACCCTGCCTGGTTCATTTGTGTTGAGTGTGACAGATTTGAACTATGAACATACTGTTTTGTGGATTACCATAAAACTGTGAGTGACAACTGCTTCCAATGTCTTTATTGCACAGTGTCTAAAGAACTCTTTAAAAAAAACTTCCTGCTGTCCTCTTTGCTATGGGAGCTAGTTAATACATGTGGCTACTTAAATATAAATTAATAAAAAATATAATGTAAAACCATCTTCCATTAATCACAATCAGGTGCTCCAATGTTCCATGTGACTAGTAGCTACTGTACTGAACATTATAGAAATTTTCAATCCTTTCAGAGAGCTAGGGTGGCTGTCACTGTAGAATCTCTGGTAGTCTCCGTCATGATTCGAATGTTGTTCATCCACTGAATGGTCTTAATATGATGGTGGAAGGTGGTGAACTTTTAAGATGTGAAGATTACTGGACATTATGGGCATACCTTCAGCTGGGTCTATGGGGCCAGCATGGTATATTTACACAATGGAGTACTACTCAGCTATTAAAAACAATAAATATATGAAATTCCTAGGCAAATAGATGGATCTGGAGGCCGTCATCCTGAGTGAAGTAACCCAATCACAAAAGAACTCACATAACATGTACTCACTGATATGTGGATATTAGCCCAGAAACCTAGACCACCCAGGATACAATTTACTAAACACATGAAACTCAAGAAGAAGGAAGATCAAAATGTGGACACGTCACCCCTTCCTAGAATTAAGAACAAAGCACACATTGAAGGAGTTACAGGGATCATGTGTGAAGCTGAATCAAAAGGATGGACCAACCAGCGACTGCTGCAGCCGGGGATCCATTCCATAATCAGCCACCAAACATAGACACTATTGCATACGCCAGCAAGATATTGCTGAAAGGGCCCTGATATAGCTGTCTCGTGGGAGGCTATACCAGTGTCTGGCAAATACAGAAGTGGATACTCACAGTCAGCTATTAGATGGAACACAGGACTCCCAAGGAAGGAGCTAGAGAAAGTACCCAAGGAGCTGAAGGGGGCTTCAACCCTATAGGTGGAAGAATAACATGAACTAACTAGTACCCCCTGAGCTCATGTCTCTAGCTGCATATATAGAAGAGGATGGCCTAGTTGGCCATCACTGGGAAAAGAGGCCCCTTGGTCATGCAGACTTTATATGCCCCAGTACAGGGGAACGCCAGGGCCAAGATGTGGGAGAGGGAGGTAGGGGAGCAGGGCCGGGAGGGGGGAGGGTATAGGGAACTTTCTGGATAACACTTGAAATGTAAATGAAGAAGTTATCTAATAAATATTAAAAAAACAAAAAAAGTCACAGTGTGGCACAGATAAGAAGCCCTATTCAGAGCTGGGACGAAGCCAGTGTTGCACAGTTAGCCATTCGAAACAGTGGACTACATACATATATGTGGAATGTAATTTTAAAAACACTCTAGTTCTTTCTCAAGATCTTTGCTTGAGCTACCTCCACCTCTTGTGGCTACCCCTGGCAAGCCACCAACGACCGCCGTAGATATGCCTTTTTTCCTGCCCAAACACCAGACAGCCTTAATATTTAAAAACTAGCCAGATAACTCAATGGTTGGGTGAATAATATCCTACCCCACCTTTCTTAGCCTTCACCCAAGGCAGAGGCTACAAACTATAGGTGCCCTGAGACCTAAACATATGCCTCTTCCTCTGCTCCACCACCTGATCTGACTCTTCCCCCTTGTCCCCTTCTTTTCCTCTTGAGACCCGGAAGTCGCACCTTTTTGTCCTTTGCCCAGAGATTGGTTTCTGCCTCCTTTATTGACACAATCAAGAACCAATTAGAGAATCAATACCTCCTCCTACATATATATTCTTTCAAAAGTTAGACTTTCATGAGAAATTCCTTGATATAATCTAAAATGGACCAATGCACTCCAGAATATGAGCATCCTTCTACCCTTCAGCAGCCCCGCTCCTGCTCTTCTTTGATTTGGTTCCCAGATAATCTAGGTCTGCTGCTACCCAGTTCATCAAAACTCCATCTCCCTTTCTGTCATAGTTGACTGATCCCTTATATCTTTCTTCTTTTTAAAATTACTTAGAAGGAGAAAGACAACGTGTGCCTTTATGAGATACAGACAAAAAAAAAAAAAAACCCCACTAATCTGAGTAGTACTTTATCCACAGTGCATGGTAGTTATGTGATTTTAGCAGCTGAGGCTTTTGGCCTAATTAAAAATGAAAATAGTGTTAAAATCTGAAATTGCATCTGACATCAAAGTGTTCCCATGCTATTTCCAGTGCAGAGAGCACTCACGATACTGCTTTTGAGACATGGCTTGCTCCACTGTGTCTTCTTATCCAAAGATGAAATCAGAGCCTCAACTATGTGGTCCAAGTGAAGGTGGAAGAAATAACCTCTCTTGAGCACCTTTATCTGCACGCTTGTGTCACATGGGACTCTGAGCAGAAAACTGATCTGGAGAGGGATATGACGCCACAGCCAGCTTTGTCTTCAAATTCTGCCCTTGGTCTTCAGTCTTGACTTCCATTTTCTTCCACCACTCTTCTCGAAACTCCCACACATCCCAACACAATGACCCCACACAGCCTATGGGCTTATTTCTTGGCAGTTTTTTTTTTTTTTCTTTCTAGAGTTTACCACTCAAAAGTTCTCACTATCTATGGCATCTCCTATTTTAAGGTAATTTCTCATACTTAATATTTCTAGCTATCACAACATACAACTGGTGTAAGAATTAACCCCTCCATTGCCCTCAATGTTTTCCCAGAACTTTTCCTCCTCTTCCTCTAACCATAGTTCTTTATATAAAAATAATTTTTTTCTCCAAAACCACGTTGTCATCCACTAAGAAAAGAGGTGTTTCTAATAAGCACTGCATGTACTGTGTCTAGTTTCTGATCACATTGGAGTCATATCTTTGCAACAGATAAGTAAATACATTTAATAATTTATAGATTAATTTATAAATTACAAATAATTTTAATAAGAATATATTTATAATTTGTAAATTAATTTATTTATCATTTATTAATTAATTTATAGGGTGATTGTGTTACTCTTGATACAATAAAATGCTAAAGTACACCAGGGTTACTAGTTGTTCTTTAGACAGACTACACATTGTTTTCAGTATGGATGCTTGGGACCAGGCTTGGACTAAGTAGATCAAGATATTTAGTGGATGAGAGCATCATTCATGTATGTCCTAAAGTATCACAGATGATTTATACTCGCTGACAAGTTTGGCCTTGAAGACCACTTAGGGCATATACAATATCCCTTAAGAGCAGACTAGGCTCACAAACTAAACATCAAAGCTCCATTTGGGCTGGTGGGAATGGAGACAAGGAGAAAGCCTTTAGACACAAGCCTCAGAGAAATCCTGTCTTGGTAGTAATCAACAGCTGTGTGGTTGGACTTAAAAAGACCTGCTCCACAGTAGGGAACTCATGGCTGGTAACGTAAACCTTGCCAACTGTCTATGGCTAATGGGGTCATGGATCTTAGTAGAGACCCTACAACTGCTGCTCTCCTAAACCAGTTTAATTCCTAAGCACATTCCAAGTACTTATTCATATACACACAGATAAGTGTAGCTCCCACTCCTTATCAAAGAACCTTCTGTTTGTAGCAGAGACAATTATGGAGAAGCCTCAACTTGTCGAAACATGAGGAGAAACTGATTATAGGATTCTCAGCCCCAATTGATATTCTACAACATAATCCCTAGACCTAAGGTTCGGGGAGGGCTGGGGAAATGGGAGAAGAGATTATGAAGGGCAGAGGACCAGGAAGTCTTCTCTAATATTGTGTCTTCTATTTATGAGAAGGAACCCATATCTATGAAGTCTCAACAGTATGGCTACCCAAACAAGACCTCAACAATGACAGCACCAGTTGACATGTCAATGTGGATGGAGGAAATCTCACTGAGTTTGACCACTAGAGGATCTACAGAGAATTAATGACTGCTAAAGGAGAATTATCCTCTCCTCTCCTCCAGGGAGGAGTCTCCAAATTAGTTATCAATTCCAAGCAGTGAGTCCTAAAACCACGTACTTCTGAGCTGCAGTAAATGGACTCAGCAGGTTGTTTTATATGTTTACTTGTTTGTATATTTGTGTATATGTGCATAGTGATAATTTGTTTATACATATATGCATGTGTAAATAGCAATAATTTGCTTATATATGGATGTATGTGTGCATAACAATAATGATTAAAGAAAAAGAGGCCATAAATTTGAGGGGAACAGGGAGCATATGGGAGGTATTAGAGGGAGGAAATGGATGTAATTATTTTCAAATCATAAGTGAAAATATTAAAACTGCAAAAATAAAAGTGGTCAGATTTTCTGGAAGGACATGAAAAACTGTGAAGGGCCAGATAGTAGAAGTTTTGGTGTTTACGGGCTACATGATTACTATTGTTTCTATAGAAATCTGCCACTGTAATATGAAAATAGCCACAAACAACATGTAAATGCCTGAGCTTGGATACATGGTAAGAAAATTTTATTTATAAAACCAGGAAGAGGTTTGGTTTTGATCTGCAAACCATATTTAATGAACTTCAGCATTAAAGAGTTTGGCAGGGGATTTCTCTAGAAGTATTACTAGGACAGGGTACATATGTACAAATATTCCATAGCAACACTTCCCATCCCATGTGTTCTTAACATCACCTTACCATTTTCCTCTCAAGATGTGATTTCTATTTCACAGTCTCCTTTGATGTGCTCTAGAGTTTCTTTGACTAGCAGAATATGGTGAAAGTGGTAGTTTCATATCAGATAAGTCTATTCACAGCTGCCCTCTGACTAATACCACAGGACAGGTCCCCTACAAGTAACACCTGAACATAGGCAACCCACAGCACAGGAGGGGCTGCAAGCTATCGTAAGCCACTGAGTGGTTTGTGTGATAAAGTATGTGTAAAACTTTGCGATCATTTAAGCACCGGTGCTACTTTTTCTGCTGATGTCAGTGTCTTTAGTTATATAGACAGTAATCACTAAATAGAATGGTAGAGGGTTTTCATTGCCCCAAATTAAAGAAATGTATTTCTCCTAAAATTTATAGATTAGCCTTATTTAATTTAAGCCACATATCTAGGTCACCTATAAGTACAATGACTATATTAAGCAAATCCATTTGAAAATCATCTTAAGCTCTTCTTTCAAACTAATCACTATCATGAATAAATTCAGTCACTTTTTTGTTGGACAAGTAGAAAAGGGGCTGAACACATGGCATTTCCATTGTCACCATTTCTTCTCCTACCAGTGATTACGGAAAAAGGGCAGAGTCACTAAAAACCCATTATAGTACTAATTTTGAAATAGATTTGCCATCAAAATTAGTGAAATGATTAAATTATATTAACTCTAAGCATTCATGTTTCTTTGAGATGATGAAACCTACTGTTTTTGATAACTGGGACCAAAAATATACAATGTTTCAAAATTGGCAAATTTATACAGTGAAATAACAGAACCTGAGAATTTAAACATAAACACTGATTTTGTATGCCCCAGGGCTGACAGGTTGACTCACTTGTAGCGATTGCCACACAATTATCACACCAGAGGAGTGATCAGACCAGTGTTCATTTGTACAGTAATCAATCCAGATGAATGATCAGACTAGTATCTATTTGCACAGTAGTAAATAGCTACTGTGAGGAGCCATTCTTGAACCAACCTGTCCAGAACCCTGAACAAGAACAGAAGACTTAAGAATCAACTCTATGCATCTCAGATGAATGATCAAACCAGTGTCCATTCACACAGTAATCAACCCGTATGAGTAACCAGACCAGTGTCTATTTTCACAGTCAGCCCAGAATGACCAGACTAGCATATACTAGCACAATAATGAGCCTAGATGAATGACCAGTCCAGTGTCCATTCACATAGCAATAAACAGAGTTGAGTGACTAGACCAGCGTCCATCTGCACAGTAATCAACCAGGATGAGTGTCTAACCGGTGTCCATTTGCACAGCAATCAATTCAAATGAGTGAGTATTTTACCTTTTTCTAGTGAAAATAATGAACATCTTTCCTAGGTTTTAACTATAAATAACTCTAGATAAGTTCAGCTGGGAAGATTATTAATGTTACAGAAGTAAAGTCTAATGTGCTCCTATGAATTCAGTGAAAGACAGATGCTAAAATCCAAAAGGCTCTTGCCTGAAGGCAAGTATCAGGATTCTGAATACTTAAAGCTAGAATGGAGAGAATATGGAAACAATTATAAATCTTGTCTTAAGAGAATGAGGGGTTAGAAAATAGGGCAGAGGTGCAATTCCCTGTATCTAAGCATCATACTTTAAACTTATAGAGAACCCTGAACAAGGACCAACATCTTAAGAATCAACTCTATTTAATGGATAAGAAAAATTAGGTCACAGCAGTTCAGTAGCTTTGGGAAAACCAAACTTTCTAGGGCTGAAGGCAAACTGGACCTTAAGCCCTGTGTCTCCACTTCTGTTGGGCTCCTTGTCACCCCAGTAATGCTCCTTTGGGAGGACAGGCTGGAAAGATGGCTTGGCAGATAATGCAATTGCCACTAAGCATGACAAGTTGAGTTTGATATCTGCAATCCACATAGTGTGTGTATGTATGTACGTATATAAGTATATGTGTCTATATATGTATACATGTGCCTATACACACACATTTTTAAAAACACTAAATAAAAGAAAGCAACTTTATAATTGTCCCTTGTTACTCTCTTTAAACTTTAACAAATTTCAGTATCTCAAATTCATGTTTATTATCCTCATGTTCTTCCTAACTTTATCTGACCCACCCCTTTCTTATAGGTTTCTACAGAATTGAAGTTCACCAGGAGAATCTGGTACTCGGGATTAACCTTCTAAATTGTTTCAGTGGCTCTTTGGCAATTTCCTTCAGAATCCTCTACCTTTCTCAGAGAAGTATCTGCAGAATAATGATATCGGCAAGGAAATGCAGCTGCATTAGAATAATAAGCAGAAGGTCCCACCTTTGAGCCAGTGTTTAAATGACAACCACAAACTAGTCCAATGTTGGGATTAGTGGCTGAGAGTGTACAGCAGCGCTTGATTTGGCTCCATTTCAATCCAAATGTGTTGTACTGCATATGCTAGAACTGAAGTAGCTCTGACTCTCTATTGACTCTTGTAATCTCTTGAAATACTTCTCTACCTTACTTTCAATCTCCACATTTCTTAAGGCAGAATATCTATGATTCTTACATTGCATTCTCCAAGCTGAAAATAATTCTAAATTTCCAATGACATATTGTTTGTCCTTTATCCAGTTTTTTTTTTAATTTGAAAAACTAGTTACACTATCTGGGGATACAATCCAGCATCCATAATAGACTCTCACACTCAGTGCCAAGAGAATTTAGTTTTCGTCCTGACTCCGGAAGTAAGGCGCTGGCTGCAAGTCTTTAGCTTTCCCCAGCTTCAGCCTTCTTTGGAAAACAAGATCCTGGAAAGTTTCAAGTTAAACTCTGTGATGACATGAACCTTAAATATTTACTTAAAAAGAAAACAAAAAATTCCTGTGGGCGTGAAGTCTAAGTTTCAGGGTTTTATTTTTAAAGAAACAAGAGATTCTTCAAAACCCAACCAAGATATTCGGTTAAATTTGTGGGGTCATGAAGGCCAGTAGAAACTTCCTCTCCACGCAGACCCATTCTTTCTTCCACCCAGGTCCCGGATCGGTCCACTTTGATAAATATGAGTGGTTTGAAGTGGCTTCAGATTCTTCGCACCCAGGCACATGGATTAAGAACATCCTGCCTTTGGGATTCCAGGCTGCTAATGAATATGCTATCTGTAAGGTTAAAAGACCTTTGCTGGGGTTTACATCCCTTAGGAAAGCTGTTCTGACACTCAGTACTTTCTCTTGCTTTTCACAATAGGGAGTAGGTAACTTATAAAGGAAAGCTTATTTTGACCCCTGGGTCTGAAAGTCCAGGAGTATAAGGCTGGCATTTGTCACCTTCTGCGGAGGGCTCTCTGCCACTTTAACTCCTGGTGAAGTCACAGAATGAAAAGTTGGGACAAATGGTTTCCTGCATTCTACTCTCCATAAACAAGCTCAGTTCTCTGAGAACTGCATTAACTCCCCCCCCCTTTTGAAGACTCAGTCACTTCTTAAAGGGTCATAAAACCCTCTCAACATTTATATTGGGGAGCAAGTCCCAATTCATGAGAAGACAAGCGATATTCAAGGCAGGACAGAGACCTGTTGATAGCTTTGCTTTTGAGAAGAACGCCAATATGAAATCCATAGGCTGCAAAGGAGTTGTCCAGCTGGGAACAGGGGCTGTGGTAGAGCAATTCCACCAACAGAGAAGGGATTCGAGAGACAGACAAGCACAGCTTCACTAGTGTAGTGATGAGACTCAGATGCAGTAAGGCACAAATCTGATGACAAGTTCTTTCCCATTCACTATTTGAAAATTTTGGGTTATTATGTATTATGTGTGTGTGGGTGTATGCATGTGCATTTGCTTGTGTGTATGTGTTTATTTATTTTTTAATCATGCACAGTTCTCTCCCTCCCTGACTTACCTCACTCACACAAACAATTCCTCCTGCTTTGATATCACATATATTTTGGTATGTTCATTTGTTTTTTTTTTTTTTTCTTCTCCTTATTCTCTTTAGTCTTCTTCCACTGCGCTCATAGTTTCCTTTGTATTTTCATGTCCCATAGAAATTTATATTTATTTTAAAAACATGTTATATATAGCAAAAAATTTACATATTAACTCACACAATAATATAATATATACACATTTAGGCCGAGATTTTTGCATCTGAGAGTAAAGATGATGATTTTTTTCATCTGGATTATTTTGCTTTACATAATGATTTCTGATTCCATCTATCATCTGAAAATATCATAATGTCACTCATTTATAGCTGAACAAAGTTTCATTGTGTATATATGCCTCATTTTCTTTGGCTATCTATCTATTGAGGGTTATTTGATTTTTTTTTTTTTTTTTTGCCTTTGTGAATAGTGTAGCTATAAACACATATGGCGAGGTAACTCTGTGTTTTTTACTTCATCTCAACAAAACTGAAAGTTAGCACGATGGGAATGACTGTCCAGACCTGAGGTTGAAGCGAGCAGTATTCACACTCACTATACAGAGGCTGGTTATGACCTGGCTTCTGCAGGGGAGCTTTGATCCTCATCTTTCAGTACCTACATCTCCTACCTCATTGTGAAAGTCATGATGTATGTTTTAAAAAGTAAAAGTTTTTATATAATTTTAATTTGACTTCAGACTATATTTTCTAAGACATATCAGAATTCATATTTGAAATAGACCATTAGATTAGATTTTTTTTTTTTGGAAAAACTGTCAATTAGTTATTGGCTCCAGGTGGTTCTCAGTGCTTTTGATTAATCTGCAAATTTCCCTGGTGAGAATTTAGGTTGACTATTTAATCTGTGCAACTATTAATTTATAAGCTTATAATTTCTGATTCACATGTACAGTAGATCTGGCAACTGTAAGGCCACATGTGCAGAAGATCTGGAAACTGTGAGGACATACATGCAGTAGATCTGGCAACGGTAAGATGTCAGGGTTTGGAATTTCAAAAGGAAAGCCAGTTCCTGAAGAAGAGCCTTCATTGGCTATAAGCAAGCTTGAATTAGGTGTAGAAACAAGCCCATGTTGAAGAAACAGGCTCTCAGTAGGATCAAATTCAACATCAGCAACAATGGATCACATTGGTAGCATGTGTCACAGGACAAATGGCGCTCCACCTCTGTGTTCTTCCTCCCCAAACAACATAACCCCAATCTAATGTGAAGGCAAATCTTAACTGAAGGATAGTCTATAAAATACATCTTTTCACTTATATTTTCACATAAGTATTTCTATGTAGGGCCAGGTGACCTTGAATACATGATCTTCCTGTCTCAGCCTCCATGACTGTCTCTAATAAATACTTTCCCAAATAATTCTCAAAATAGTCAAGGTCATTGTCATAAACAAAAACAACTAAGAAAATATTATAGCCCATAAAAATTTAAGGAATTAAAAAAAATTAACAGTCTGGACTGAGTCAGAGAGGATGCACCTAACCAGCGAGAGACTTGGGGCCCCAGGGAGTGGGGAGGTCTGAAGGGGTCAGGGAGGTATGCGATGTGGAACAGCCTGAGGGTGGACCAGGAAGGCGATAAGGTCTGGACTGTCAAAAAAGATTAAAGAATAAATAAAAAATAAATTAAAAAAGTAAAAAAAATAATGTAACGTAAAACCTTCAATGATACGTAGGAACAAGAAAATTACATTATATAACTGTTATTTGTTTGCTTGTTTGTTTGTTTTATTTTCTTTTTTGTTTGTTTGTCTCTTTGTTTGAGACAGTGCCTTTTACTATCACCAAAAGGCTGGCCTCACCTTTCAGTATTCCTCCCACTTCAGCTTTCTGAGGGCTGGCATTATAGCTACACGTCACCAACTGTTTTCATTGCACATATAAAACAACCTGAAAACTAAAGAAAACTGTCTTTTCTTCTAGGTTTTTTTTTTTTTAGATATTAATGAAATATAAATCACACAATTTCTTGTTCAATTCAAGCCTGAGGACTAGAATTTTCTCTATGAAAGGAAAGAAATTATTTCCAAAAGTTAACTTATAATCTACACACATATACAACACACACACACACACACACACACAAAGATACTGGCTAGCACACACATTTCTCTCTCACACACATAAATAGCAATACTACTAATAATACTAATTTTAAAAAATGAAGAGGTGGACTCCTTGGGAAAAAAATCGCTACTAGTCTTTGCCAGGTTAAAATATTTGCTTCATTTTTAACTTCTAGTAACTTAATTGTTTCATTAAATTAAATAAGTGGGAGTCCTCTACTCACTATCATTGTAGTATATGGTTGTTAATACATAGTTTTCATCTTCCTGGAACTTACTATTAAGAAAATGTCTGGTGTCTGAAAAATAAATAGAAAGATAGGATAGTACAGAATAAGAGACGCACTGTTGGGTCAGTGCTTACAAGGAAGGTAAGATTGGATACTCCATGCAACTTTGTAACCTAGAACTGGAGGCTCTGAAAAATGCTTGCACATCTGTGACTATCTCATTCCAGCTGCCAAGTATCCTGTAAAAGACATTAACATGCCCTAGGTAACGTGCTCACTGACGTTAACTTACACAGTGTCACAAAACAACAACAACAAAAAAAGGTAAGCAAAGACCTGGTCAAATTGCTCTAAATTATAATTTCCCAGGGATTCCTCTATGTTAATTAAAACATTCTTCTCCTAGATAGTTGATAAAGTCAAAGATGAGAGCCCCCCTCCCCCAATAAGGACAGAACTCAGGTCATCAGGACAAGGATAAAACAAGAATAGCAGAGCAGGTGATTGGCAGAGA
Organism: Mus minutoides; assembly: GCA_902729485.2. Lineage (NCBI taxonomy): Eukaryota > Metazoa > Chordata > Mammalia > Rodentia > Muridae > Mus > Mus minutoides. Next base: position 490,095 of record LR750431.1, read on the forward strand.
TGGAAGACAAGCAGTGCCATTTGGAAATGCCATGCAATTTGAGGCAAGAGGGGCTGGCTTCTAGTTTCATGATTGGCAGTTCTGATTCAGGAGACCTCCAGGAAGTCAGTTGACTTTTTCTGACTACTGTGTTCTGGATTTTTGTGATAAGAATAAAAGAATTTAGCCTAGGGTTCTGTCTTGGATGTTTTATGCAGAGGCAAGTTAAGTAGACGCTATGTGAAATCGAGAAGGTTGGTTGTGCTCATTACGTAACCTCATCTACATGCAGCCTCAGGACCAGACATAAGCAAACCCCATCAAACATATTAGATCAGAAAGTTCGCAGTAAGATGTGTCCGTGCACATCCATATGGTCGAGCTGCTTGGAGGTTAGTGTGCTCTCAGTTCCTCTGTTCCCTTTTAAGAATTCATTAGCAGCCATTTCTCAATGTGACAGTGCTGGTGAAAGTCAATTTGAAATGTCCTGTTCATGCTCTTTGGATGTTAGTTACACATTTTCCCAAGGCACTCCAGAAAGAAGAAAAAAAAATCAATGAACTGCAGATCATTTAGGAGGGAAAGACCAAAGCACAGTGGTAGAGGTGGGAGACCCCCACAGCTGGTCTTTATATACTCGGGTATACATATGCGGTGCCAACACAGAAGCCTTGCTCATGCCTGCTCTCCCAAAGGCAGACAGCATCGAGGATCTACAGCAGCAATCATGACTTTGCACCTGCCATTTGTCAGCAACCAAGATGGGAGAACGTTATGGAGGGACAGCCTACACTGTCACAGCATAAGTCAAGGAGTTACTGCCTTTGTTTTACAGATTATTGAGAGATCAAATCCCTTGTTTAAAAAGCACCAAGCCATTCTAAACCTTCTCAAATTTTAGTCTTTGTTCTGTTTCCTCTGAGACTTGCTCACAGTCCCTAAAGGCTAACTCGATGCTATCAAGCAAGATCCTTAGAGCAAAATCTCAGCTACACACTCTAGAAGCAGAAGCAGTGTTTGCATATGACTCTGGCTCAAGGAAAGTAAGAGCGAGCTCATGCGCCCACGTGTGTGCTCAGAGCCGCTTCTAAGACCACATAAGGTGTACACTGTTGTTTTGAAGTACCTCGAGTGATAACGATGATGCCCTGTGTTAGGGGACTACCAGTCATCTACGCAAAGGAAACCACAGCTCCACCTGTAGTCAGGTCCCACTGAAGTCCTAGAAATGCAAATAGAAGCCAATCGTTCCCTAAAGCCAGGAACTCAAGATCAGCAAGCTGTTTAAATAAATAAATAAATAAATAAATAAATAAATAAATAAATAAAGCCACTTAACACCGCGGCAAGCCAGAAATGTTTATTGATTTCTCACACCCAAGCTGCCAACTGCTGTGCTGTAAGTGGAAACTGAGCTACACCAGGATTGCTTCATTCTGAGTTCCTTCACTGCCAGTATCAAGGACACACATACAGTCTCTATCATTTGTAAGCACAACTACAGCCCAAGACATCTAGACACCTGGCTGGGATAAAAAGTCTCCTAGAAGAGTGATTAAATTGCTCACTATACAGAAATTAGAGCTAATAAAATTTCATGATGTGGTGCCTTGCAAATGACTGCTTGCTTCGTTAAGTGAGACTTCTGTTTTTGTGCGTGTGAGGCAGGAAGAGGGAAGACAGGAACAGCTCAGCGGCTGTCCCTGCAGACTTCTTAGGTCATTTACAGCAGGCGGGGACATATCCCAATCGGAAGAGATTTTATTCCCATAGACATTCCTCAGAAAATCAGATTCTGCAAGTGGTTTTCATTTCATTTCCTACTTTACATACCTGGGTGTGAGAAGCCTGTACATCCCATAATTTCTAAAAGTGTGATGAAGGAGATAAAGAGGAAAGAAAACAACATGGAGTCTGATCTTCTGTTTATACTACAGGCTGTCTCAAGCCCCTTAAGCATTCATTCTATGGTGGTACCACTTCCTAAGTGTTAAATTTCAGCCTCATAAAAGAAGCCACAGTGTAAAATATGAACTTTCTTTCTGAGCAAGCATTTCTCATGCCACAGAAATCCATCCCACAGTAGCTGCTATATTCGATTAAAATGCATGTTTTTGGCCGAGTGATCCTTAACCTGGAACACTTTCCACTTTGCTCACTGGCAAAGTGATACTACCTTCATCAATGCCAAAACAACACCGGGTTTCTTAAGATGGTTTGCCCCCTTTCAATCGCCTCTTCCATCTCCTCCCTTTGCTGTGTGCATGATGAACTGGCAGATATACCTACTGATGGCAGCAACCCGGACTGGGCAGAAGAGACATGAAAAGGTTTTTTTGTAGCCTGTGATGTAGATTTGAAGCTACCTTGAGGTTAAGTCACCCAGAAAAACATTCTTCTATGGCTGTGGATTTCAGCAGCCAGGTACTGGCTACAAGCCTTGCCAGCTTTGTTCAAAAACATACTCCTGGTCTGGATGACAGTTGTAATGGTTGTGGAAAACATTCTCAACTTGAGTCAGAAAACCTTTGAGGTACAGCTCTCCTAAGTACTAGATGCGGGACCGGAAGGCTGTCGTCATTCCCACACCTATGCAGAAGGGGCTTCAACATGCATGTTGGGAGAGTGAACGTGCATGTTTCAAAATGCATGATGGAGGGAGAAAGTGGATAAGGCTTCCAAATGCTAGGACAACATATAGAGTAATCCTATCAGTATTTTACATAAGTGATTTAGACTATTAAATTACGTTCTGTATGTGAATATTCTATTCCAAAGAAGCACAGTGGTCGTTATTTTAAAATGTTCATGTGAGTGGTTCATTAAAGTATTCTTTAGTTTGTGTTGTACATGTGCATATGTTCATGTGAGCCTACACAGGTAAGTGCAGCGATATGCACACATGTATGCAGATGTGTGTAGCGGTGTCTTCCTCAATCACTTTGGCTTATTTTTTTTCTTTTTTTTTTTGGTGACAAGGTGTCTCACTGAATCTGGGGCTCATCAATTGGCTAGACTCTCTGTCCAGTGAGATCCCTGGACCCATCTATTTCCTCATACCATGCCCTCCCTGCTTTACTTGGGTGCTAGGGAAGCAAACACCTGTCCTTGTGCTTCCACAGAAGACATCTTACTGATGAGGCAACTCCCAAAACCGTAACATTCTTTTCTTCATGGTTCCTACACAGATGTCACTAAAATTAAGACCTCAGCCCTTTTGTACAACTTAATTAATGATTGATCATCACAATTGACTTACAGAAACCCAGATGGCTTGATCTGACTTTTAATTACTTAAATAAATTTAGACTTTATTTTTAGTAAAAATTGTGAAACAAGCACAGGCATTAACCTGGGCCTGCACACGTCTAGTATCATTGACGTCAGCATCTTTCCCTCTACATCTTCTCTCAGTGGATGGTCTATAGGTATGTGGAGCTCTATCTCCTATGACAGCGATGCCTTCATGTTCCGAGTGACCTATCTTAGGCTATTTTGCAAGAAGAAACTGTAGAGCAATGGATAGACAGGGTAGTGCAGTAAAAATGTAAGCCAGTATCATAGGTGTTTATTGTCATCAAGAACTGTGTGCTATACATAATTGTTGGTGCTGTGATTTAATAACTCTAAGCACAGTAGGCTTGTTTACATCAGCATCTCCACGAATAATGCATCCTGCTTTGTTATAAGCGCCAAAATATCAGTAAACAATAGGAATTGTTAGCTCTACTAAAATGTTATGAGACAATACTCAGTGACCAAAACATGTGTACATTGTGTGTCTATAACCCCAGAGAAACACGAGTGTGCTCATTTTCCACTGTTCACATGGTGTATTGTAAACCCTGTACATTCCCTATTGTAGGTGCATGGCTTTTGACAAGTTGTCCCTCCCAGTTGAGGCATTACTTAAAAAGCTACATGCCTGGTGAGGAACACGGTTTTTATTGGTCAATGTCCCTTTCATGGGGTGTAATTTCTTATTCTTTGTATGGATGCAAGGCATATATTGGTCTGTCTATCTACAATCTTTAATTATTAGTAGTAAATAATTTTACACAGCCACTGGAGTGCCAGGAAGGCCAAGGCTAGTAAATGGGGCCACCAGAATCTAAGCTATAGTTCATCTGATTCCAGAACTCAGGTTGGTGTGTCTTTAATGTCTGATTTCACAATGCTGATGATGAGTTTAATGGCACACCTGGTAACGGCATCCATTAGACAACGAACAACCTTCTCTCACCCTGCTCGCACATTAACAGGGACATGACAGATTTCATCTCAAGACTTGCTCACTGACCACTTCAATTATGCCTTTTCTCTTGTAGCAGTTTTTGCTCAGAAAAAGAAAATTAAGTGGCTAGGAGTGATGGTTCAGAGGTATGAGTGAGCTCTTTGGAAGGACCTGGATCTGTTTCCTAGCACCGACACACTGGCTCCCAACTCTGGAACTCCTCTTCCAGGGGATTCAATGCCCTCTTCTGAGCTCTGCAAGCACCGTCCATGCACATAGTACACAGATACACATGCAGGGAAATGTTCAAACACAAAAACAAATCTTTAAAAAAGAAAAAGAAAAACACTAACAATCAACTATAGCTAAGCTCTATAATTTGATCATGTCCCCAAACCAACTTGGTTACTTCTATATTTAGAAAATATCTACAATGTAACATGAAATATTTATTTTCTTCATACCTCAGCAATCACCTTAAGATGCTATATATAGGGCTCATGAGATGGGTCTGGGTAAAGGTGTCTTCTGCCAAGCCTGATGACCTGAGTTCAGTTCCCAGGCCCTCGATGGTAGAAATAAACACAAGCTGTGCTTTGATCTCTGCAAGGGCACTTCTACACACACACACACACACACACACACACACACACACACACACAAACACACACACAGGAGAAAGACAGAGATGCAGATACAGCCATGTTTGAATTGTGAATGTGGCTCTCACCTTCAATCCCAATACTACCTCAGCTTGTGATGTTGGAGAGGTATCTATAAAATGACGTCTGCAAGTGACTTGAGCCTTGTCCACTTCAGTGTCTTCTGCCATCAGAGCCATCTACTACACGTTTCTGTGTCAGGCAATAGTCTTTGAAATTTGTTAGGAATTCACAAGGTGCATTTTATCTCTGTGTGTAAACATCTGTTGCACGCTGCTGCTCAACTTGATATCCTTCATGAACCCCTAAGTTTGGCTCCTAAATCTTTAAAGTGCTTTATTTACTTCTTAGATTTAAAATACCACTAAATGAGATTTATGTCTTCATCTAAAAATAAAACACGAAGGGACAATGACACCTGAATCTTAAAAATTGTTCTGGGTATTTTATTCTATTATTTTGTTAAAACAAAGTGGATATGTGGTGTATATAACTATGGAATGATTTAATACTTGCTGTGACATGATTCTTGGCAATCAGAATGTATCTATTGGGTAATAATGCTTTTAATAAGTATTTAAAGACAAACGGCAGGGATTTGAAGTTTTTCTTTTACTCCTTATGCATGTGGAGTCCGATGAGGGGTAAAATTTTCGCATGCAAACAGAATTGGAGAATGGGATTCCGTTCTAAGGTTTCCCCTTTAAGAGTTGTAAAAATGCTTGTAGAAGTGTACATAGTGTTTTACAATGACACCAGCAGTCAGGAAGATACAGAATCCAAGGTTCTTCCATGGCCCTCAGTGGTTGTCACTGTCTTCTTTTATTGTAGCAACTCTACTAGCTGCTTTTGCCTTTCTGTAGTTGCATTATGATGCAATCTGTGGTTACCTATATGGCAGAGGGGCTTTCCCCTTCCCAGCCAGTCCTTAGACATAGCAAGAGGTTCCCTTAGGAGCAGGACTTCATCTGCAAATGAGAAAGTTTGTACTGTTACACTTGGAGTTTGTTAAGAGACTTGAATGTTATTGGCTGGATTTAGGATACTCCCCTCACCCCCACCACAACCTCATATGTTAAGAGGTTGGACTCAAGCTTATGGGGCTATTGAGAGGTGACGGATCAGGAAGGCACTAACCTGACTAAGAGATTCATCCTTTGAAGAGTTCACCACTGAATGGATTGTAGAAGGCAGAGAAAACCATCACTGAGAGCATGCCTCTGGAAGGGATGTCTTGTCCTTTCACCTTTCCTGACACATCCCGTGTGTGTGTGTGTGTGTGTGTGTGTGTGTGTGTGTGTGTGTGTGTGTGTTGTGTATGTATGGACACTCATGAAACTGGGAGCTCAAATAAGCCTTTCCTCCCTATGAATGTTTTTCTCAGGTATTTTCCCCCATAGGAATAAAGAGCTGACTAATAAAAATGTGTAAATTAAATTAATTACATCAAAATTATTATATTTGGCTATATGATTGGAATTTTAACCTCCCTTATTTTTTCTCATTCTTTTCCAGGGTCCCAACTCTGTTTAGTAGTTGGTAGGTTTCAAAGTACTCCGAAGTCTGAAAGTGTTCAAGACCCATTCGTTTTATCTTCATTTTAATCCTCTTCTTCAGGAAGAGTGATATGTATCTATTTTAATGTTCACTGACTCTTTCTTCTGCCATCTTGAATCTGCTCCTGAGATATTTTTCAGTGAAGATATCATGATATAATTCAAATACAGTAATTCTTATTTCTTTTGATAACTTCATGGTTTTTTTTATAGTTTATATTTGACAAGTTATTGCTGTCATCTTTATTGTGGTGCATTTAACACTTGTTTTCTTTTAAGTATTTGGCTATGTTTTGCCATCATGCTAGCCTGGCTTTAAACTCAAGATTCGCCTAGCTTTCTCTCCCAAGTGTTAGATACCATTCCTACACTACCACAGATGGTCTGCTGTTTTATTTAGACTCTTTGTTAAGTCTTACTTACATCGAGGATGCTTAGAAAGAGTTCTATCAACATTTAACTTTTCCTCCTCCATGTGGATCATACATTTTTTTTTTTACCTCACACGTGTCCTGATTTTCAGTGAAGAAACCGCATTTCATGACTTTTCTTTGGATCCATGAAAGGTGGCAATGTTAAATCATGTAACAAGAGTCAGTCCTGATTTTCAGTGAAGAAACTGCATTTGTATGTTCTGTTGTTGACTATGATTTCTTTGGTGGCTTTCTTTGGTTAATTCAGTGTTTTTTTTTTTTATTATTATTAAAATATAAATGCCTCTATTTAATCTTTACAAAATTCAATTTACCTTTTTACTGATTATTGCTATGTAAGAACAGTCTAATGATCAAGTAATTGATCAGGATTTATAGCCAAACATGATAGGCTATGAAGCTTGTACCTTCTACAGAGAATCTCTTTAGGGCTAGGGAACATATTCAAAGTCCAGCCAGTTTACATTTCTCCCAACCTTAACAAATATTCTAGATACTGTTGTGTATCTTTCCATTTGGTATATAGATTCATGCTCAGCCAGGATGCATTGATAACAGAGACTCTCTACAGCTTCTGCCTATATGTGTAAATTTGCATATGGATACAGACTTTAGTTCTACAGGGATATATGAGACTTTACCCAAGGCACACACTAGAGCTGTCTTGCTCACTAGATTTCCCTGTTAGTAATTTTGGTCGTTGTAGCCAGGACCACAATGCCAAGATGGCTACAGTGTTAGCTTTATTTGTCACCAAGATTTATGTTCTGTCTGAAAATGTTCTGAGGCAAAGGGAGTTTTGTACTTCGTCTTTCAAATCAAATCAGGCCTCTCTAGCAACTAGATTCTGGCTTTCATGGTATGCTGTGTCCCAATGGAATTAATCCCCTTACAGTATTTGGAAAAGATGAGACCAACACAGGGAAACATGCTACAGGGTCCTGCTGCTGCAACTGAAGGGTCAGTACTTTTAATAAAAGCCTCTCAAACTGTCATCTACCGTTAGGCAATTTCCAGATTCTCAATGTGGTAGTTCAGCCAAATATCTGGGCTTCTGCCAACCATGACAGACTTTGGAATAGAGCACTTGTTAAGTTCCTCACTCTCCATCCTAGAAATCTTGGTATCTCTTTTAAAAATACTTTCATCAGGAATTAGTGACACCATTAATATATTCAGCTTTCTAAGGAGCTAAACTTTTGCATCAAAATGAGCTGCTGGATCTAGGGATACGATTGACTCTTTGGGATTTCTTCAGGCTGACAGGAGTGAAGATGCTCTGAAAATTACCCCAGTTAATGAGAATCTTCTACAAGATTCAAATAAGTAAGGAACAAAAGCGTGAATTTAAGCACTTTAAGGGTGCATGGGAAATGGAAGGCTATTCAAATTCAGTTCCAGCATCCAGAAGGTGCTGTGTTCCAGCTTCCATTTTCAATTTACTGACCCCTCCTTCGGTACACATGCCCTTAGTGGCTGTCTCTGCATCTACTGGGCTCTGCCTACCCACTGATGGAACTCTCCTCATCTTCATTCTCCTCCACAGACTCCACCAACTCATAAATCCACTCACTCACCATCTATTTACTGTTTTCTCTTTATGCCTGTCTAACTCTTTCCCACCTGGTATCTGAGACATTCTTCACGCTGCTCACTCCGGCTCCTCAGGAAGGAGGGAATGATTAAGTCTCCCGTATGACAGCATTCTTTAAAATTTAATGTGCACATCAATCACCTGAGAATCTTTGTAAAATGAAGACTTTTGAGGCTGAAAGTCTGGGGGTAGATAGGAAGTCTCACAGGTGGCACTGATAACGCTGGGGGGAAAAACTCATACTTTTGGTAGCAAAGTGTTCATTTAACACCTAGAAGAGAATTTAGCATTTGCTACTGGTGCCCTTCCAGTTGCACGCTGCCTTTGGGTGCAGGTGAGTGGTAGTTTGAGCCATATATAACGTGGCAATTCCTGCCTAAGACAACCTCGGAGGGAACAGCAGTGGTGACAACTCTAAGCAGTGTGTCGAGAAGAATTAGAATGATTTTATTTTTATTTACACTAAATGGCAAATTCTTGGTTTTGCTAGCACACAAAAAGCTGTTCTCCATGTCTCCCAAAATACCAGGATTTCCTGAAGAAGACTGTGGGCTATGTGGTTGGCTTTCAGACAGATACATTACAAATAGCTGTATGTTCATATTCTCTCTCTCCAAACTCCCATTTCCATTTGCTTTTATTTTGCATCTTAACTTCCTATGAAAAAAATTATAGGTCAACAAATCCATTTATTCCTGGTTATAGTAGCCATAGAGAAATACACAAGAATATCCTGAAATCCATAGAGCCTAATGATGAAAGAGGAACACAGATGCACGTGAGCCAAGTGAGGTTTCACCCATGACCAACCAACCAACCAGAGAACAACCACAAGTTGAAACAAGACAGGAAGAGATTTGTAAGAGTAACAAGAAATAAAAGACTGGGGGAAAGGGAGCTCAGGCTGACCTTCTAGAGGCTTCCTCACTCCTGTCTGCCTTCAGTTTTCCACCTTGCATTTTAATACTTATTTAGAATAAGAAAATACAAAATAAATCTCCTAACAGAGGATGATTTAGGTTGATAACACACACACACACACACACACACACACACACACACACACACGCATATGAAGCCTTCCTTATTTGCATAGGCATCCATACAGGCATATTTGTCTTTTAGGAATGGAAATGGATTTGCGATCTCACCTCTATTTTGTCTATTTAATTGGTAATCAGATCTCTATGTTTTTTTAAAGCTAATTAAATCAACTCCCTTGTATAATATTCGACGCATACTCTCATGTCTATTCCTCTATCCATCTGTATATCTGTCACTATGGTTGCTAATGACCTTTCATCTTTCAAATTGATTAGCTTCATAAGGACAGTCAATGATCGGCCACATGTTGCACCACTGTGCAGAGAACAAAGCTTATTGTTATTCACCTGCACGTCCCTGGAGTCTAGTATAGGGCTCAGCCACACACCTCACATAGCTGTGCAGCTCTGGCTCCTCAGCTTTTCATTCACTAATAAACAAAGAGCCTAGCCAAGATGATTCCCAGGATTCTTTTCCATCCTCATTACATTTAAAAGAAGGATTTATCTTGAAGGTTGAAGTAAATTGAGAATCACCAATTGAATCACCACCCACAAACACATCCAGCTGAAGTGTCATTTTCGGTTGGCTTGGAGGATGCAAGACTAGTCCACATGGTAAGCATTTCCTTTGAAACTTCAAAGCCAGAGAAACACACACCCTAACTATGTCCCTTGATCAGCAGGTATAAGGCTGGCATGTTTTCTTTTGAATCCAGAAAGTATTGGGACCCACACTGGGTTTGGCAGAGGCTTTCAGCTAGCTCAGGTCTGGTTGTAATGATTTACAGCTGCTTCCCAGTCTGTTGTCATCCTATCAGATTCTAATGAACCTCAAGCCAGGCCTGCCTGCTGTGGCTTCTGAAAGGGGTGGAGGCTGCAGGCTCTCTGTTAGATCAGCCTCTGAGTTAATAAAGGGAAATATTGTTGCTGAAGTGCACCTAACTATAACAACTAAGGAAACCTCTCCCACCATGTCAACTGGCTTGATTACAGGGCACCATCGATCTCATTGAGATAGCTACAAAAGGCACCAGACAGCAGGGCTGTATTTTTTTGGCATATAACTTTGATTACAATAGTCATAGGCCTGAGTGTAAGTTTTGTTTGTTTGTCTTTGTTTCTTTCCAAACTGGGGCAATTTAATTCAACACTACCTATTAAGGGAAAAAAATTAAAAACAGAGTTTCAGGATACTTAAGGAATTAATATGAAAATCAAAGGAAAATATCTAAACTTTCAGGTGTGACCATAAATTCTCATACAATTATGGTAGTTAAACACCAAAGATATTAATATCTACAAGATAGTTTTTCTCAATTGCAAGAAGCACAGCATCTTAAAAAATATATGACATACAGCAGGTACCAGACAAAATGTTGATGAGAGAAAGAGAAAGGAGACATGGAAGGAGGAAGAGAAGAGGAAAGAGAGGAAGGAAGGAAGGGAGGAGAAGAGGAAGGGGGAGGAGAAGAGGAAAGAGAGGAAGGAAGGAAGGGAGGAGAGGAGGAAGGGAAGGGAGCAGTGAAGTCTGTTCAGTTGTTTTTAGAATATTAAAGAACTGACCATAATATTTATTTATTATATTTAAAATATAAGTAAAATATTAATAATCAGCAAGGGATTCATTTTAAATCGAATCTAATTCATTTTAAACTGTTTGTCTATCCATCTATCAGAAAAGAGGAAATGTTAAAAAGGAAATTAATCTTTGATTTTGTTGGAACTATTTGTTTGCTACTGTGATTAGACTACTGAATAGGACTGGAGGAGGAGGACGATTAAGGAAGCGGGAGAGGAGAAGGAGGAAGAGGAGAAAGAGGAGGAAGAGGAGAAGGGGGAGAAGGAAGAGAAGGAGGAGGACGACGAGGAGGAGAAAGAAGAAGAGGAGAAAGAAGAGGAGGAGGATATGGTGGTGGTGGTGGTGGTGAAGGTGTCCTGTAAGATAATGGCTCAGTCTGTAAAGGTAGGTGAATGCCACCAATCCTAAGGACCTGAGTTCAATTCCTAGGACTCTCATGGTAGAACAAAGGAACCAACTCCCATTAACTATTCTTGAATCTCCATACATGTGTCATGGCAGGTACACTCCTGGCACACATCAAATAAATAAATAAATGCAAACTTTTAAATAAAGAGAAAAATATTTCACCTGAAAGCACATTTGAAATCAAAGCACATTGATGTGTCAGGTGAAACATGGATTTAAAAAAATCAGTTATTATTGTCAGTAAGATCTTCTTGATGCCTGATTGTCCAACAACTCTTTTCATGTAAACATTTTGTGGATAATGACAAAGAGCATTCCTGTAGTGGTACCCAGTAAATGCAACCCTGAATCTAATGAACACCATGCTTCGAAGTGGCCATGCTACAAGATAGTTTCATGATACAACTGAAATTACTTTAACATAGATAGGTATATTAGAATTGTAATGCCATACATAGTTGCCTCTTCTTTAACAAGAATTCTTTGGAAAATGTTATAAAGAAATATCCAATCATGAATTCTACAAAGATAATAAAATACATATGTGAAGATGTGTCATTCGTCTATCAATCTCCATGTCTGTGCATAAATAAAATGAGCGATGTTCTGGAGGCTGAAATGAAACAAAGCTTCTCTGTGAATGAGGCAGAGCTACAGGTTTTCATCAGGAGCCTGCCTCTCTGTCCTCAGGCTCCTCAACAGGAGGAGGCAGACTCCATGCCTTCTAAGGGATGGAGTTCTCAAATACATAAAATATATTTTAAAATTTGCTCACCACAGTAATACAGCAAAACGGGTCTGTGTAACATCACAGACTCTGGACAGATGCAGTTCGTGGGAATGTCCACAATGCCAGGTTCCAAACAGTACAAACACAACACAGTCATATAATTTAATATGATGACCCTAGTGCAGTTTCTATCCTATTCTTACACTGAGAAACTATTGTTGCTTTATATCCAGCATCTGCTTTGGATCAACTACTATAAATCAAAAATAGTTACAGAATATTAACGACCCCAATGACCTCTGTAAACTATGCCCTAAAATATTCTTAGTCCTTAAGAGAAATTCTCAGGAGGATTAGGATAAAGCTCTTTAGTGATTATAATATGGATGTTGCTAGAGGGATATGACCCAGTGTTAATTTTTGCTTGTGTTCAGGTATCCCAAAATATCAAGAATCTAAAAATAAACACTTTTTTTAAATAAAAAAAAATAGAGAATAAATTTAGTCCTCTTGCTTTACTTAGAAGAGAACTACTGGGATCTTCATAGTGAACAGAAGGTTTTGTGGGAAGAAATCTGTAGATAAACATTACAAAAATAAACTAGAAATAGGAAAAAGGAGATAGGAGAGATGATTATTTTTGGAAAAAAGGAGAAACAAAGGAGACAATGAGAGACAAGATAACAAATAATTTGTTGTTAAGACTTAGGCAGCTACCTAGGTTTGGATTTTAAAAGGAAAGCTGCTAGCAGATAAATAGAACTTACATTTCAAGCTAACATTCTGATGTTCTGATGGAGAGAGAGAGAGCGAGAGAGCAAGAGAGTAAATCATGTCTGCAGGCCAGGCTGAGTGTTGATCTAAGTAGTGACACTTGGGACATCTTTTCATATGGAGGGGAGTAGGATGCAGACACTAACAAGAGAATTTGCAAGTGTGTCAATGAAGGTGAGGGTAGATAGATAAGTTTTCTTCTGGGTGGTCCTGGCTTTCTTCTCTTTCAGCCAGCCTTCCTCTGTGTATATCATAGAGACATTAGATGGTGTTATTTTAAGTACTAAGGTCTAAGATACCTTTTAAGAAAACAACTGGTATCAAGAGAAATTATTGCCATACATAATTTGCTAACATGCCATTGCTGAATTGCCATCCATTTATCTGGAAGGCAGGCCTCAGTAGTTCCTTGAAGTTCAGTCCAGCCCAGCCCAATGTGGATCAAAGATCCCATAACCTTTGAGGTTATGACGAGTCCACTAGATGGCAGCACCAGGCATCTGTGTGCCCTCAGAAATTCCAGGTCACTGGATTTTTTTTTTTTTTTTTTTTTCCGTTTTTGTTTTTGTTTTAAATACTGGATGGGAGGGCAAGGGAATTTCAGAAGCACAATTGAAGGCAGGTGCCTGGTAGCACACAAGATTCCAGATAAAAGAGCAAAACAAGAGAATAAAAACAGAAAATAAATTCCTGCCACTTGTTGAGTTGGGGCAGCTGAAATTGATGGTAACCGTGCAATACTCTCCCAGTGGTGTTCAAACTCATATCCCTATTCCTCATTTCTGCCTGGAGGCAGAGGCATGCTCACCGAGATTCCTGGGATGCCGGAGAACAGAGTGCATGGGCGGCAGGAGACACACTAAAGCATCTGAATGGATGTCTGTCTGTCTGGCCCAGCATCCCTCCCCTGAGAAGCAAATACCCTGCACAGACACGGAGTTCACCCAGACTTACAGCATCTTACCCAGTCTTGCTCCCTACAAAACTCACTCTATAGTCCTTCCCCAAGGCCCAACCATCTCTTATCTAATCTAGAGGCTTTGGGGAATGAAGTAAATATGGTTAATAATCATTCCAGAACATCAGATAGAACATGAGCTTTGGGTAACACTAAATAACTCAACATTCAGGTTAGAAGTTTCCTCTGAGGAATCTTTAAAAGTTCACAGACTCCTGAGTGCTTGACATAGAGTAAGCAAATGTCCAGTTTGTTATGTGAATCCCAGTAGCCAGGAGGATGAGGTAGGATGATCCTGAGTTCAAAGCTGGTGGGCTTCATAGTCAGTTTAAGGACAGCCTCGGCTACACAGTAAAACGCTCTTTAAAAAAAAAAATCTCACAACCAAAAGATTTTAAAGCCATCAATTAGTGATGTCATAGCCTCTCCAAAAATGCTTGGTTTGGTGGCTAAATTTACAGATGAGAAAAACAAAGACAGAGTTCACATGGCATTGATGTTAACTATAGAATCAAGCAACTAGAGCCTGCCAGCCCATGACTCCTGTATAAGTATTCTTTTCCCCTAAATCAGTGTTTCCATGGGAATTCTAAAATTAGTGAACAATACAGGCTAAATTTTTCAATACTTTGCCATATCTGAGTTGAGGGCTGAAAGAGAATAAGGGAAAAAGAAAACTGCATACCATACACCCCAAAGCAAACACTAGCTCATGCTCTTAGGGAAGGGCTGAAAAATAAATGCCTCTAAGAAATAAATAACAGAGATGGACAAGGGGAGGGCTGAGGAGGGGTGGCCTGGCTGACACAGAACACACAGACCTAACAGGTGGCAGCTTGGTAGAAACAGCTGCTTCAGGAAGACACAGAAATGGGGGTTTCACGTGTGATCTGCCAATGTTTGTAACTGTAAGAAGAATTGCAGTACACTGAATAAACCAAATTAGCTTGCTGTCATCCACCTTTTAAAAAGGTGCCATGGTTCTCAGCCCCACATGTGCTCATTTCACCAGTCTGAGGATTCTGCCCCAGAAGCAGCATTCTCCAGAGTTCCCAGTTGGATCTATTTACCTAATGAAGTTGAGCCTTCTGACTGAAACAACAGTTCCTGTCAATGTAGATGCCAGCTGAGAGTTCATTAAGAATGAGGAATCTAGGGGTTGGAGAGATGGCTCAGCTGCTAAGAGCACTGACTGCTCCTCCATAGGTCCTGAGTTCAAATCCCAGCAACTACATGGTGGCTCACAACCATCCATAATGAGATCTGATGCCCTCTTCTGGGCAGCTACACTGTACTTACATATAATAAATAAATAAATCTAAAAAAAAGGAAGGAAGGAAGGAAGGAAGGAAGAAAGAAAGAAAGAAAGAAAGAAAGAAAGAAAGAAAGAAAGACAGACTAATTTAGATTTCATAAAATCTGGTGCTTTTCAGATTGCAGCGAATCCCAATCTACCTTTAAGAAATTTCGAGGAGGTGTAGAAGAAACTTCAGTTTCCCTGTCTGTCAGCTGAGCTTTTGTTTTCTAGCGATGATTTGGTATTCATATTTTATATCTGCTATGAAGAGACAATGGAGCCAGTGCAGAAGTTAGGATACGCAAACATTCGTCCTTTCAGACATCAGAGCCTTAATTATGCTGTTACACTAAGCAAATATTGCCCCAAGGACTCCAGGAGATGCTGGGTGAAAAAAAAAAAAAAAGACAAAACAAAGCCCCACCAAGCCTCATGGATTTTCTCTGATTCACCTGAAACATAACCTTTGGCTTCTTTTATTCCAGATTACTACTGATTTTACCATATATCTTTTAGCCTGTCAGTTATCTCCAGCATAAACGTCACGAAATGTCCCTTGTATGACATAATCTCTAAGTTAAAAAACACTTTTCCCTGCTCGGCACAGGCAGCTTAAGATTCTTCTGTCATCTGAAAGTCCTGACTTCATTCAAACTCCTTGCAGTGCACTGACTTCCCTAAAGGGAAGCCTCCTCCCCATTTATTTGTTCCTCCTGAGGAAAAAAAAATTGATTATCTCTGATTCTACCAAGGCAGCCAGTCAATAAATGTTCAAATACAATAATCATAATGACCAGAGAGCTTCGTGTTCTTCCTTATCCATGAAGGTTGCCATGGTTACTGTTAAATCTTGTTTTGTTTCCCCAGTCTTTCAATTTTTCTTTTTTCTTTCTTTTTTTTTTTTTTTTAACATAAGACTCCTAGGGGTTTACTGTTCATCCTCTTCATCTCTCAGCAGTACATGGAAGATCTGAGACAACATACCTGTGATCTACATCTGTAACTGCCTGACTCCAAACACATCATTTCTCACCAAGTTTTGATGCCAAATTAGAGGAACATGCTTGAGTGATAGAATGTAACAAATGGGTTCAATAAAAACCACAACACACTACTTTTCCAATTGACTGAAACTGTAAAGTATGTGGTAAAAAATAGAGCCCTTAAAACAGAGCTGTACTTTGCTTTTAGTTTAAAAATGTTTTGTTTTACCAGAAACACTAAAATGTGTCACTTCCACCCCCAAACAATCTAAAGGAACCCTGCTCTACATCTCTGTGACTCTAGACAATAATATTTCTTAGAAGACAATTCGTGAACATTTTCTCTTGGATGATGACCCTGGTGTGAAAGGATTAAGGGTATCATGGCTGCCTGATAGGTGAGCCAGTAGTATTTCCCAATAGTGCCTGGTAAATGTGTTTGCCAGATTAGTTTTGTATCAGGCTGCAGCTTGACTCACACCTTAAAGTTGCATATCCATATGTTAACTTTATCCAGCATCTGCAGGCTACACGCGCCTGGGCACCTTCTCACCCATTCCTTATATAAACTCAAGCTAGATATTTGGTTAACTGTATCTCATCTTTGTCAATTCTGTTCTTATGTTACATTTTTCAGATAACGGAATTTCCAATAACTAGCAATGATATATGCATTTACGTCCAAATAGAGAGACAACCAACGTCTACTTAACTGGCTAGTCCCATGAGCGACACTACACTTATATATTAGCAATAAGTATTGTTTTGTTTGCGTTTTGTTTGTTTTTCTAAGTTAGCTTATATGAAGGTGCTGATACTTGGCCACTTTACAAAAATGATAGTTTCAGATGACTGAGCCTAAGAGTTTGATGAAGACTTGGGAAGCAGAGTCTCTGAGTGAACTGTGGTTTATCCATAATGCCTCAGACTCTGCAATTCTGTTCATAGTCCCAGGGTTTGAAGCATTAACTCAAAAGTAGGACATGATACCATATTCCTACTGCAGTACACTGTCTTAGAGACGGGTGGCTCCATTGTAAAGGAGCTATAATTTCTCCCACTTGTCTGTCTAGACCACACTGGCTGGAAGGCTATGGTAAGGAAGCCTAAAGGAGTTAAGTACATGATCATCTTCCTAGAGAACCTAAAAAGCACAAGGTAAGAAGACAGAAAGGGGAGCCCAATGGCTCGTGCACAGTGGTGGGAATGTAAGGTAGCTTTTCCATGGCGCTCTGGATTATTTCTACTTGGGTAGTTACATTTGCTATGACTTGCAATGGTAGAGCTGTTTTTCTAGAACTGTAATGAGAACTCTAAGTATAAACAGGATTGATTACATATAAATCAAATGCCAGGCTGAACAGCCACATACAGGAAATGGCAGGGCTGAGATGGGGTAACAGTAATATACAAGCTGTGTCTAAACCACGACTCATATTTAATAGTGACTTTGATTACTCAGCTTCTTGTCACTGTGACAAAATACTGGGGGAAAAAATGACCCTAAACGAGGTCAGATTTGTCTGGCCTCACTGTTTCGGGTGTTGATCCACAACGACTTTAATGTTTCAGGGTCTGTTGTGAGGCAGAATGCTGTGTTAGGGTCTCATGAGAAGGCAAGGCTGCTCACATGATAGGAGCAAAAAGAGAAGGGACAAAATTAGGCTTCCACTTCATCCTTCCAGGGCATGACCACACCAAGTGATGCAACATCCTTCTGCTGGAATCCTGTCCTGATGTTTCTAGCACCTTCCAAGAACACCAAGACATGACAGGCAAATCTTTAAGACATGAGGTTCCAAGGAACATGTCTGATCTAAGCTATACTAATGATGTGTAGAAGATACCATGTTTTATAATTCTTCACTCAAGTAAAGGAAAACAAGTTTCTCTGATCTAGTTTACCATTTTATGGCCCTAATTATGGGAGTGTCAATGTTACTCTTAAACAGCCATTAACTAATTTTTTTCTCATCAGTCCTCCACAACAGAGTACGACATGCCACCTCTATAAAGCTGTGTGACACCCTTACCATGTTAATGCACGCTCCTTATCTTTAACATGGAAGATCTGACTGGTTTAAAGATCCAGGGTTCAGTGTAGTGAAAGGCAATTTGGGAATGCTGAGTCAGGTGAGAAGCTGTAATGCTGAGTGAGTCAGGTGAGAAGCTGTAATGCTGAGTCAGGTGAGAAGCTGTAATGCTGAGTCAGGTGAGAAGCTGTAATGATGATTCAGGTGAGAAGAAGCTGTAATGCTGAGTCAGGTGAGAAGCTGTAATGCTGAGTCAGGTGAGAAACTGTAATGCTGAGTCAGGTGAGAAACTGTAATGCTGAGTCAGGTGAGAAGCTGTAATGCTGAGTCAGGTGAGAAGAAGCTGTAATGCTGAGTCAGGTGAGAAGCTGTAATGCTGATTCAGGTGAGAAGAAGCTGTAATGCTGAGTCAGGTGAGAAGCTGTAATGCTGAGTCAGGTGAGAAACTGTAATGCTGAGCCAGG
>LR750430.1:0-39125 GCA_902729485.2 Mus minutoides
GGTGCTGCTGAGGATTTACTGGCTCCCCAGTGAGCTCCAGCTTTCTTTCTATTATTATTATTATTATTAGACAAGGTCTCACTATGTAGTCTTAGCCACTCTGGAGTTCAGAGATCCCTCTGCTTCCTGGGTGCTAGGATGAATGGCCTGTGCCATCAAATTCAGCAACTCTGAGTTTCTTTTTTATGTGTCTTGTTTTTTGTTTTTTTTTTTTTCCTTGTATGTGAGTACGCTGTAGCTGTCTTCAGACACACCAGAAAGGGGACTCAGAACCTCAGATTGAATTACAGATGACTGAGAGCCACCATGTGGCTGCTGGGAACTAAACTCAGGACCTCTGGAATAGCAGTCAGTTTTCTTTTTTTTTTTTTTTTTGAGACAGGGTTTCTCTGTGTAGCTCTGGCTGTCCTAGAACTCACTTTGTAGACCAGGCTGGCCTCGAACTCAGAAATCCACCTGCCTCTGCCTCCCGAGTGCTGGGATTAAAGGCGTGAGCCACCACGCCCAGCAGCAGTCAGTTTTCTTAACTGCTGAGCCCTATATCTCTAGCCCTGTGTCTATCTTTTCTTTTCTTTCTTTGTTTTTTTTGATATGTTTATCTTTATTTTATGTGCATTGCTATTTTTGCCTGCATATATGTGTGTGTGAGGGTGTTGAATCGCCTGGAACTGGAGTCACAGACAACTGTGAGCTGCCATGTGGTTGCTGGGAATTGAAATCCTCGTCCTCTGGAAGAGCAGTCAGTGCTTTTAACCACTGAGCTCTCCCTCCAGCCCAGCTCCAAGTTTATTGTAAGACCCACTCTTAAAAAATAAGGTGGTCTGGGGCTGGTGAGATGGCTCAGTGGTTAAGAGCACCGACTGCTCTTCCAAAGGTCCTGAGTTCAAATCCCAGCAACCACATGGTGGCTCATAACCATCCGTAATAAAAATCTGATGCCCTCTTCTAGAGAGTCTGAAGACAGCTACAGTGTACACACATATAATAAATAAATCTTTAAAAAAAAAAAAAAGGTGGTCTAAGCTAGGCATAGGGGTATATGCCTTTAATGCCAGCACTCTGGAGAAAGAGGCAGATCTTTGTAAGTTCTAGATAGTCAGTTACAGGCCAGCTAGGACTTCATAGTCATTCCCTGTCTCAAAATAAATAAATCTGGTAACTGAGGAAAACACCCCTTGTTGACCTTTGATCTCCACATACATGCATGCACATACACACACACACACACACACACACACACTGAACTCATTATGTATATATAAGGACATGACCATAACAGATGCTGGTGGTATGTGTCACTTTCTTTCAAGGGTACCTGTTCCCTAACTCCTAGAGCAAATGTTACCTTTTATCCATCTCACCTAGAGAACACAATGTATTCTAAAGCAACCTTCTATTAGAATGAGGGGAACCTAGGAATCAAACCTAGGGCCTCATGCATAGAATGCATGTATAGAACAAAAGTATGCATTTTCTACCATTGAGCTGTACTCCCAGTCCAAATACTCTTCAAAATGAAGATATCAATTTACAAAAGGCCCAGAGGGCTTTTATTTTTATTTTATGTGTATAGGTGTTTTGCCTGAATTCATGCAGTGCCTGTGGAGGCCAGAAGGGGGCGTTGGATCTCCCAGGACTGGAGTTACAGACTGTTGCAAGCTGCCAAGCTAGGGCTGGGAACTCCCCACTCTGGGAGGTCTCACCTGTGGCATGGGACACAATGGGGGTGGTCATGGGAGTGAGAGGAACTTCTGCTGAGGACTCCACCTCCTTGAGTGTGTTGGGGGATAGGATGGAGACAGGCTGGGAGCACCGGACCCTCTGCAAGGAAAGAAGGGAATTGGAACGTCTTTCCCAATGAGCAGCCACTCCGACCCCAGCACGGACCCTTTGGAAGCAAGGGAAGGGCATAATGACTCTGCCTTTCCCTGTATCTCTTCTCTCCGTCACTCACAGTAATGAGGGTGGTTCGGCCAGTCTGAAGACCCACGGTGAGACTATGCCCACCGTGGCAAACTGACAGAGAGCCTGCGCTACAGTGACGACCTTCCCAGAGTCCTTCCTCAACTTCCCAGCCCCACTGCTCTCCCCTGGTCCTGGATCCCCAGATGCAACCTTTCTCACCTTGGCATAGTAGACATGGTTGGAGCAACGATACTGGGCAAACTGGCAGAAGGACTCAAACCAGGAAGCATATGGGAGATCGGAGCAGACAGCACCTGAGGAAGGACAGCGCCCATGGAGAGGCTGGTTACAGGAAGGCCAGGGTTGAGTCAAAGTCTCCAAGAATAACAGGTTCTGGGGTGAGCTGCCAGCTATTTCCTTCTCCCGACTCTCATACGAGCACGAAGCTTTTGCCCCGAGCCTAGGTGACCTCGGGATGCCTAGGTTTTCCCACCGGCCTGGCCCTCACCATCTGGTACCAATCCGTGGTTTTCATATTGATCCAACTGAACGAGAGTGGGGTTCCGGCAGCCGTGAGTGGCACGGAGGCGGCAGGTGGTCTCTGCCTTCCAGGTTGGGGTCAGCAGGGCGAAGAAGCGTTCATACTCAGTGGATGAGAGAGGGCTGCCTGGAGTGGAGGCTGGAGGTTCCTCAGCTGAAAGAGGTGTTTCAGGCAGGAGCAGCACTGCAGGGTAGGGGGACAGACAAGAATGGACCTTAACCCACAATGCACTCGGGGTCCAGTGGCCAGACCCAGACCCTCTCCTCCCCGTCAATGAACTAAGAACTGGAGTGTGTGTGTGTCTCGGGTGATGCCTTATGACTACAGTGGAAGGCTTCTAGGGACAAGAGATAAAAGAGCAACCAAGCTCGGATCAGGTATAACTCAACCACCTGGAGACAGCTGTCTCACAACTCATTTAAAAAAAAAAAAAAGGCGCTCAGGGCCCTTCAGGAGCATAAGGGAGCCCCAGAGAAGATCCACACGCGCTTTCATACCACAGCAGCTTCCAAACGGGCCAAACGTAGCTTCTCACCTTCCAGAAGCATCAGAAGGAAGCCAGCAGTTAGTTTCATCATGGCCTGGGAAGATCCACCCGCGTTTTCACAACAAAGCGACCTCCAACGGGCTGAGCCTCGGAGGGCGTGGGTCTCGGGCTGCTAGCGCGAAGAAGGCAGGAGGCGCGGCTGCTACGTCACAAAAGGTGAAGGCGGGGCCAGGCCGCGAGGTGAACTCTTCTGAGCTGCACCAGTAGCAGGCCAAGGACCGAAGTCAGAAGCCATAGGCTACAGCAGCCCTTCCAGTCTGTCTTCAACAGCACAGGACCTCTATTGCTCGGTACCACTTTCTTCAAATTTATTTTTGTGCTGCCGGGAAATGAATCTAAAATTCTGCTCCTAATTTCTCCTAGCTGTAACCGGGTCTGCGCGCTACCTCCTGCCACTTAACCCCTAGACCCAGGAGGTGTGTACCATCACCCCTTCAGATAAAGACGGTAGGCTTCGCGAAGCGGTTTTGTGGAGACCTGGCTGTTGAGTATAGGCAGCACTGTGGGCAGGAGAGCTGGATGTCTGAAATGAAGGCAGGGAGGGGGAGAAACTAGGGAGGACACCTCTGAGGTAGGAAACAGGCCCAAAGTTAAAATGAACCCAGGGCTGACCAAGGGATACTGTTTCAAGAGGGGACCAACACAACTCACTGGGAGATGGGGAGAAAAATATCTATTTTGTATTTAGAAGAAATCAAGCTAATACTATCACCGCACACACACATAAAGCAAATACATGATTTATTGGAATTGGGTTAAAGGTGTTTCACCGAGAGCAGATTCATAATTACAAAATTCTGAGTCACCCCGATGCAAGGCCCTCCTCCAGGTGGAGAAGCTGTGGACACCACAGGACAGGACCATTTTGGGTTTTAGGTCTTGTCCTATTTCTGGCAAGCCATCTTCCTGCCTCTCATCCAATCCAGAGGATGCAAAAAGAATGCTTACCACATATACTTAAACAGTCTCTACAATAAACACAGCAGGCTAGCATAGAGAGCTTTTATTTACTACTCCAACTCCTTTTACATGTGAGTAACCTGCGGCCCACCTTGCCCCTCTCCTATTCAAAGTCAGCATAAATCCCCGGGCCATAGAAGTTTGGGGTAACCACCTAACTAGGCCACAGCCCAAATGACCTAGAAGACCCCTCCCCATGGAGAACAGGAAGAGCACAGAGAAGGCAGTCTGTCCAGCCTAGCTCCCAATGGGGGAAGGAGGAGTGAGGGGTCTGGGAGAGTGCCCCACTCCACTGCCCCAGTCCTTAGGTCAAAGCAAGGGGCATGAAGAGGACCCTCCCTCTAAAATACAGCACCAACCTCACCACGGAGGCAAAAGGAGTGAGTAGGGTTACTTCCCTCTGGGAGAGGCGGGAGGAGAGCACATACCGTCACTGGCTGCGGCACCCTCCCTACTGGGCTTTGGATGCAGCCTCAGCCCCGAGTGGGGAGGAGGGAGAGGGATGACAGTACCGCACTGTCCACATCTCCCTGGACCCCCCGTCCCCAGCAGGCCTTCCACTCTGTCCACTAGCCCGGGTCAGGGGGATGCAGAAGTCTGTAATGGAATCCAGGGAAACCTATTTCTTCTTCCGTTCTTGGGAGCAGCGTGGGCAAAACCTAAAACCCAACATGGAGGAGAGAAGAGTGAGGCGAGCTGAAAGTGAGGGAAGCCTGTGTTCTCTCTCACACTGGGCGTTGGGACATAGGACGGCCCTGCCAGCTCCCTCCACAACTGTCACTCACCATTTCCCTCGAGGCTTGGTTGTCAGCCCCACACAGGCGAAGTGGAACCACTCGATGGAACACTGGAAAAGGCAGACGGATGGATCAGTCATCAGGAAGGGACCTGAGCAGGGGGCAGGGAGGGCCACCCGCAGGCTCCTGGGATGTAGGGGCCCTTTACTCCAGTTTAGAAACTTCCGTAAGTCCCAGCATCCCAGTCCAACCACCATCCCTCCCATTCTGCATCCCTCCCTTCACCCGAGCCACCCCCTCCTCTTACTCATGCCCCTCAGCTCCTCCCCCAACCCCGAGCAAACGGTTCTCAAACGGTTCTCACATCCGGGTTGTCACAGCCAATCATCTCTCCATAGGAGACCTGGTGACAAAGGCAATATGTGGGTTCGTTGGGATCCACAGGCATATCCAACACATCAGAGGGGTGGACACTGCCGAAGGTCACTGAGGGCAGCCCATACTCAGGACTTCTGTGTGCCAAGAGGGAGACAAGTGTCATCTGCAGGAAGGGAGGCCACGACCTGCACTCTGAGGTGGTACATAGTGGGAGGCAAATGATGCGTGGCTTCTTCTCCATCCAGCAGACACCACAGTGACAGAGTTAATGGCACAGAAGACAGGGAAAGCGGCAAGAGGCTGCTGGGAGGTGGACATCCTCTGGAATACTCACGTGCGCACAAGCTTTAACTTCTTCTGGGCAGCCTTGGGGGCTTCCTCATCTGAGTTTTTCCCTTTGGAACGGGCTCGGGCAGCTTTTTTCTCCTTTTGGGTCCGGCCTTCTAGGAAGAAAGGGTAAGCCAGGGTGGGGGCAGAGACAAAAAGATGGGTTAAGTTCTCTTTGCTCCTGGTCCAGGCAGTGCTGCTCTATCCTAGCTGGAGTTGGCCTCTTCTTACTCTGACTCCTCGCCCGCATCTCACAGCCCCGCCCCTCCTCACTCTTTTTGCCTTTGCTAGAAGAGCTGTCATAGTCACTGGACTCGATCTGTTTCTCCTTCAGATCAGCCTCAAAACGGGCCAGGTCTGTGTCCAGCCGCCGAATGTGTTTGTCTACCTGTAGGAGAAGGAAGGGAAGAGATCCAAGCCTGGTTCCAATCAAGGAAAACAGCTAAGACCCAACACAGATCCCAGCACAGCTGAAGGAGGGGTCTAAGACCCTAAGAATTAGATGCGAGATAAGTGGGAAGCCATGAACAGGGCCATACCATCTCATAGGTCTGCATGGCCAGCTGCACCTTGTCGTCACCAAATTCCTTGCACTTGCCATAGGCCTCCTGGATCTGTCTGAGAAGGGCCAACTTTTCCTCGGAGCTCAGGCTGCGGGCGCTACTCATATATTCAGTGGCCAACTTGTCAATTTCAGCCTTCAGGTCTACAACAGAGACAGGCCTGGGTCACAGCGGCCCCTGGTGGCTAGATGAAACATACTTCTTCCTCTTGTTCCTTGGACCTTTTCCATTGGCCATCAAAACCTTCCAAGTGAATTGTACTGAACACTGACTGCTACTATGCCTTGTATTCAGGAAATGCAAAATACTCATTTGGGCTTGTTTTGAGACAGTTTCAGTATGTAGCTTAGCCTGGTCTTCAACTTGGGATATCCTCCTGTCTTAGATTTCCTAACACTGGGATTATAAGCATGGGCCACCTTGCCTGGCTGAGACTGTCTTAAAGTACTTTCAAGTACAGAAAACATGGCTGCCACAGTTGGGAGTTGAGACTACCACAAAGGCATTGTGGGGTTCTCTGCAAAGCATGTTATCATGAAGTATATTTCTGATGTCATTTCGAGATGCTTCTTTGTGGGGCTTGCTTGCTGCGTGCCTCGTGAGTGGGGTTCCAAAGGCCATCTTCTGAGCAGCATCTCCAAACGGCCCTGCCCTGCCTCCTACAAACCAGCTGTCACTCACTGGTGCTCTGGCTCCAGGTCTTTCTCTCTCTTTGAGTCTTGCCCAGGTTGGCCTTGAACTTATGATACTCCCGCCTACACAGCCAGAGTGCAGGGTCTGACATTTTTGTTTGTTTGTTTGAGACAGGGTTTCTCTGTATATAGCCCTGGCTGTCCTGGAACTCACTTTGTAGACCAGGCTGGCCTTGAACTCAGAAATCCGCCTGCCTCTGCCTCCCGAGTGCTGGGATTAAAGGCGTGCGCCACCACGCCCGGCTGGGGTCTGACATTTTAACATTAGGTCTTAATTCCTTCAAGGAATGCGGCGTCTGCATCCTTCCCATCCACCCTATTTTTTTCTTTCCGTTTTCCAAGTACCAAGTCTCTGTAGCTCAAGATGTCTTAGAACTTACTATGTAGTCCAGGCTGACCTCAAACAGAAGCCAATCCTCCTGCCTCAGCCCCCGGAATGCTGAGATTGCAGGTGTGTGCCACCGCATGCAGCTTGCTTACCATTCTTGTCATTTGCTTGTTCATCTTAGATATCGCTCAGAACACCTTAATACTAGAGGGCTAGTGATGACCCAGAACACTGACTACAAGAGCTCTAGCCCCTAGCATTATGTAGGGCTCATAAAAATGACAATGGAAGGAGACGAAAGGCTAACCCAGTGCAGTACCAGGCAGTTGGAACATCTGGGAACATGCTGTGCCCATACCTCACTGCATTCCAGACCTTTAGAAGGACTGAGAAAAGCATACAATTATCTAATTTCCAGCTGGTCTCTGTATACAGAATCAATAGTTAGAAAGGCATTGAAAAGAAATCCAGCTGATTCTAACCGTCTCGCAGACAGCTGTCAGAGGCAGATGTCCAGGGTGTTAGGTGATATCCATGAAGACACTTAGCCAGAGCAACTTAAGACATGGCTTCACAGCCTAGCTTGCTAGGTGTTTGAACATGGCTACATAGGATGGAATGTAAGACGTATCTATTCTTCAGTGGGTATGAGGACACCGTCAAAATGAACCTTACCTCTGGATCAGAGCAGCCTGAGCACTGCAGTGCAGCCTTCCTCAGGCACCCAGAGGGCACCTCCAGGAGAGCCAGCTCAGCCCCAAGTTCAAGGACTGAAAAGAAATCCAGCCGATTCTAGCCGTCTATGGGTTATGACATCTGTGTGTCTATGAGTTGAGGAATACAGTAGAGCACTCCTGATGTCACCTGAGGCCTTTTCGTTTTTTCCCTTTTGTTGTTGTTGGTTACTTTGATTTCTTTGTTTATTTTTTGGGGAAAGGTCTCATGTAGCCAAGGCAGACCTCAAACTCTGGGTATGTGCCAGATGTACAAGGATGATCTCAGATTTTTTTTTTCTTTTCACAACAGGGTCCCACTATATAGCCCTTGCTGGCCTGAAACGCAATATGTAGACCAGGCTGGCCTCGAACTCACCAAGATCTACCTGCCTATGCTACCATGCCCTGCCCTTTCTTTGTAAGAGCTTCTCAGCAAAGTTCCCAGCAGCCAACCATGCAGGCATATGTAGTCTCAAGTACTGTGTATTTGGTGAGAGCAAACACTGCAATGATGTATACCTTGTTCTCACGCAAAAGCAACAAACAAAATCAGAGGCAATATCTAGGCTTGGTATCTTCTGGTCTTGAGGAAGGAAGTACAAAAACTGTAACACCCCTGAACCTTATTTATTTTGTGCATAGTTTGTACGTGTGTGGATGAACGTGTACAATGGCCCACAGGTTGTGGTCACAGGACCAACTTCTAGGAGGTTCTCTCCTACTGTGTGAGTCCTGGGGATCAAACTCAGGCCTGGTAGCAAACACCTTTACCCCCTGAACTGTTTTGCCAGCTCAGCATCACTGAATTCTTGAGGCATTTTCTCAATCCTTCATTTGATATGAAAAAGTAGAAAAGGATGGCCATTATCTTCTTTTAAGGATTCCATGAAGGTCAGGCTGGAGAGATGGCTCAGTGGTTAAGAGCACTGGCTGTTTTCTTGCAGAGGACCTGGGTTTGGAGCCCAGTACCCACATGGTGGCTCACAACCATCTTTATAGCTCAGGTTCCAGGAGATCTGATACTGTCTTCTGGTCTCTCTGTGTACCAGGCACACACATGATACACAGATATATATAGGCAGAATATACATACATACATGCATACACACCTCCCTTCCCCCAGTAAGTCACAGTTCACCAGATGGTACAGTAGCAGAAAGCAGGAAACCACACGGTGATCGAGACATGCCTGTCAGTTTGTACGTACCTTCTGTCCTTTGGTCCAGGTCCCTCATGAGCTGAAAGTTTCTCTGTAATTCAAATGGGAGGTTTTCAATACCTGAGAAGAGACAGAAATAGTTACTGCAGTACACCCAAGTCTTGGCAAGTGCTCTACCACTAAGCTAGACCTTGGCTTGCTGCAGCTAGCTTTCAATTTAACCTTTTGTTTACTGTTTCTGTGATGCTGCGGATGGAACCCAGGGCTTTGCGTACGCTAGGCAAGCGTGCTGCCCCTGATCAACATCCCTAGCCGACCGATGGCTCCTTTGAAAATGAAGTTCAGGCTGGAAACAAAAGGAAGAGGCAGGGGAATTATGAACTCAAGTCAGTCTCGGCCACATAGGGAATCTGGAGCCATCTGGTTACATAAGATAATTGTTTTAAAAGGCAAAACAAAGAATAGAAAAATAGACAAAAGTTAAGTTTAGGGGCTGCAGAGATGCTCGGCAGACAGGAGCACTGGCTACTCTTCCGAGTCCAGAGTTTGGTTCCCTGAAGCCACACTGGGCGGCTCACAAATCCCTATAGCTCCAGCTCTGGGGATACAATGTTTCTGAGTTACAAGGGGACATGCATTCATGCATACATACACATAGACACCATTCCCATGATTGGGTAGCTAATAAAAAATAATTAACTAAAATACTTTTCTAAAGTGTAATTCAATATTTAAAAAATGAAGTATGATTCAGTTTTCCCCTCATTTGAAACTGGAACTTTCTGTTTTCTTGCTTTTGTTTGTTTTATTTTTTCTTTTAGGTTTTTTTTTGTTTGTTTGTTTGTTGTTTTTTTTTTTTTTTTTTTTTTTTTTTTTTTTTTTTTTTTTTTTTTTTTTTTTTTTTTTTTTTTTTTTTTTTTTTTTTTTTTTTTTTTTTTTTTTTTTTTTTGTGACAGGGTCTCTGTAGCCCAGGCTGGCCTCAAACTTGCTTTGTAGCCAAGGATGACCAACAATAAATTTCTGATTCTTCTCATGTGTTGGCTCCTAATAGTACTGTGTTAATAGTCCCATGCCAGCTGTATACAGTATTGGGGCTCAAACCTCGAGGCCCTTGCATGACAGGTAGTCATTCTACCAATTGAGCTCCATGTGCCCAGCCCTGAAATGAGGGATTTATTTGTGACAGGATTTATTCGCCGTTTCTCAAAAGGGGAGACTTCTAGCCGGGCATGGTAGCACAAGCCTTTAATCCCAGCACTCGGGAGACAGAGGCAGGAGGATTTCTGAGTTCGAGGCCAGCCTGGTCTACAGAGTGAATTCCAGGAAAGCCATGGCTATACAGAGAAACCCTGTCTCGAAAAAACCAAAAAAAAGAGGGGGGGGGGCGCAAGACTTCTCTTTCAGCTAGCCTCTTGCTCTGCAAGCCTCGAAACCTCTTCCTCTTTGGTGACCTTATTCTATACACTAGCTTTCTCTCTTTAGCTTCAACCTCCATCTTCTCTGCTCTCAACTTTCGCCCTCATCATGCGTTCTCTAACTGTCCCGTAACTTAAGGCTGTCACACGTCCTACCTGGCTTAGCTCACTCAGCCTTGCCATCTTCTTGCTCTCTCTGATGACACACTGGCCTTCTAAGTGCCACACCCTTGCCAGCAACTTCCCAGGAGTCCTGGCGTCCTCCCCCCCCCCACCCCGTACCTGCTCCCCCCCACTCCACATCTCATTCTTCAAAGCACAGTTTCAGAACCGGACTTTCCAAGACTCGGACAAATGCCTTACACAGACAGGCTGTCAAGATAGTCTAGCTAGTATTTTATTTATCCAACCATAACTAAATAATTAATAGTTACTTTGGGTATGTCTCTCTAACCTTCCAGGAGGAGACACATGCCTGGGTCAATTTTAAATTCCCCTAATGTTTAGAAAGTGTCAAATATATAATTGAATAAACGTATTATTAGTTAAGCTTCTCCACAAAAACAAATTTTCTCTACAGAGCTTCACCTCATTTTCCTCCTTTGGTGGTGAAGACTGAACTTCAATCCCAGGGGCTGCCCCTTGTTAGGCAAGTGGTCTAATGTCATCTCTTAAATAAATATTAAGACAGGGTCTCATTATGTAGCCCTGGCTGGCCAAGATCTCATGTTATAATACCAGGCTGGTTTTAAACTCACAGAGATCTTTGCAAGTGCTGGGATTAAAGGTATGTGCTACCCAAACTTGTGTTTCTGTAGTCGAACTCAAATGTAAAAAAAGTGTTTGTACTGAATATGGCTTGGTGCTTATAATCAATAGCAGGAGGTCCTGGAGTTCAAGATCACTGTCAGCTATGTATGGAGTTCAAGGTCAACCTGGGCTATCTTAGACACTGTCTGAAAAGACAAAACAAGAGGGGGCTTCTTAAGTCTGTGACAGCAGTTCACTAGGATTACTAGTCACGAACAGATTACCAAATCAGATGACTCATCTTTCCTCTGAGGCAGTCTGCTCCACCTTCTCGCTCAAGTAACTTACTTCCTCCTAGCAGTCAATACTAGGTCAGAGGCCTTCTGGTAATGCCGGCACCGACATCTTATCCTTTAAATGCTTTCTTGAGCGCTCTGTCTCTCTCTCTCTCTCTCTCTCTCTCTCTCAATCTTTACTGTCTGAGGTTTTTTCCTGAATAATCTGTCAGATTGTATGCCTATTTCTAAGGCAAAGATTAAATGTATTGTTTACTCCTGAATCTCCTACACTCATGATGAGATAGTTTATTTTCCAAGCAGAATTCACCTTGGATTTTCCTTCTCTCTCAATCACAAAGTCATTCAATCAATCTTGCCATGTTCAACATCTTTGTTTGTTTGTTTGTTTTTCGAGACAGGGTTTCTTTGTTTAGCTCTGGCTATCCTGGAACGAACTCTGTAGACCAGGCTGGCCACGAACTCAGAAATTCACCTGCCTCTGACTCCCAAGTGCTGGGGTTAAAGGTGTGTGCCATCACTGTCCGGCGCCATGTTTAATATCTAAAACTTTCGGTCATTCTCTAAGACCAGGTCTACACTTCTGATTTGGATTGCTACCATTATTTGGTCAGTTACTTTCTTTTATTAAAATCAGTACTCTATTTTAGGATGCCCAGGTTAAGAGTTGCCTAAAAGTCTGTCTTAATATATCCCCAGCCTATTTCTCACTTCCCAGCCTATACACACAGACACAGACACAGACACACACAGACACACACACACACACACACACGGGGTGGGGGTGGGGGACAGACAGACAGACATATTCCTCATTTTTGAGAAGTGGATTTTGCTCATAAAGTAAAGCATTTCAGCGATCAACTCGTTGTCGCTCTATTCCACCCAGCAAGCTTAATGAGAAGCCACTTTTGAGACATAAATGACTAAAGGAATTAGGCCGAAAATCTGCAGCTGCTCCAAATGGCAGTGCGTAAATAACGACGCTGCACAATTTAGGGGGAAAAAAATCTACCCTCAAGAACTGAGTCAGCAACTACTTTCCCTGCTACCCCTAACCCTTTAAAGCCCAGCTCTGATCCCACGGGTCAGCCCTTCCCTCGTCCAGATCTTGAGCGAGGCCTCTATGACCACTGCCCCGCCCCCTCCCTCTTCCCCCTCGAATAAATCCTCCCATGGAACCCTTTCCCTGTGATCGTCAGGCTACCAGAACCTCGGGGCCATATAGTCTGTCAACCTGGACCCTCTACACCACTCTATGGCCCATGACCCCCTTCTCCAGTCGGTTCTTACTGTCCAGATAATGTTCCAAATACATCCCAGCAGCCATCTTGAAGCAAAACAAAGCAACTTCCGATTCTCCCCGGAAGTGACTGAAACACCGCAGGCGCTGTAACCATTCTTGGGTTACACCTTTTCAGGACTTGAACTTCCGCCCTTACTAAACTATCGGCCTCGGATACATCCGCCCGAAACTGAACGGTTTTTGCGCACCTATTCACGGTCGCCTACATCGAGGCTGCTTTAGCCTGGCTTCCGCCCTTAAGGCGCCAGTATGTGTCTGCGACAGAGGTGACGTCACGCAAAGTCGCCATTTTGCATTCTCTAGCAAACTTTTTTTCCCTCCAAAACCAGGAATGTTTGGTAAATGGGGGAAACTGTTATGTCTAGTTATATTCTGTAAATAATCGCTTTCAACAAGTAGGGAATCGAGCTGTTTTGCTTTACTTATTATGAATTTGGTCACCAACGTCCCAGCTTAAGCATTAGTCTCAGAGGCAGACGCTTTCTTCAGAAGTTGTCAGGCTTTGCAAATTTAACCCTTTGCATCTCTCATCATCACTTCCAAGTTTCTTTGTGTAGCCCTCGCTGTTCTCGAACTCAAGAGACCTACCTGCCTCTGCCTCACTAATGCTGGGATTAAAGGCATGCGATATGGAGACCCATGTTTATGTTTTGTAATGAACTTATGTACGGCATTAACATGATCTGAAAAGACCGGGTCATCAAAGTATATGATAGATCTCAGCCTTCACCCCTTGGACAAAAGCAAGAGCCTGTCAGGTTGCTGCTATCTTAGGGAAACAACTCAAACCTCTTAGTGGTGGTAGATTCTTGCAAATAGGTGTCACCTCAAGTTGATCTACCTTTCACAATAGTTACACCCCATACTTTTAAGATAAAAATTTAGCTCTCTTAGCCCAAATATGTAAAAGGCACGATAAAGCCCAAGTTTACTAATGAGCAGATGCTAACGCAAGGCAGCAGGATGTGGACTCCATTCTAATCTAAGAGCATGCTGTTGATAACTGACTCGGCCGGCTTCTTCCTATACAATGAGAATAGCAGACATTATTATCATTGAGCAAAACTGGAAATGGATATATTCACCCACAAAGGAGGTGCTGATAGCAATCCTTGTGATGAGAACAGGCTTGTCAAACTCTCCATAGTCGGTGAGTGAAAAATGCACCAGGCAGCTAACCAACAATACTGAAGTACTACTGTCCTGGATGCCCAGTCCCAAATTAAATGAGACTTCTTTATCCACATCACCAAGTAATGACAGTTGGTCAGGTCTCAAATATGAGAACATTTGCCAATCTTTTCAGTACTGTATGAAGGAGTTAATCTTCATGAAGCAGTCTTGGGAAATTGGCTGAATCCTTTCATGGTAGACTGTGAGAAGTCTTAAGTTTCTCGTTATGCTCTGTCCAGCACAATGGTCTTCCATTTTAGGTGAACATGATAACCATTATTTATCATAGGAAGGTCACTGCATTTGGCATTTTCTTCCATCTTAAACCCAGTAGCTGGTTATAGTTTCCATCACTGGAAACCTCTGATCTTAGGCACTGCAGTCTAATGAAACACTATGTATACGTACACAGTGCCCAGTAGAATTTGGATAAAATGGGGGGGGGGGGTAATCCTTTCAAGAGGCCATATATGTCTGTGGCCCTACCCCACCTGCAAGAGACAAAAGATCTCTGTGTAGTCCTGGCTGTCTTAGAACTCACTATGTAGACCAGACTGGCCTCTTCGAGATCCAACCACTCTGCCTCCTGAGTAAAGTTGTGCACCACAATGGCCTGGCTTTTTTGGGGGCTGGGGTGGGGGGTGGGCAAAGGGTAAGGAATATAGCCGTTTTGTTAAACACAACCTTGTCTCAGATATGTAGGCAGTCCCATGACAGGACATGTATACAACTGTTCCTAAACTGATAACGGTTTTGGAATAACACATAAGGTGGCTTATGAGCCTAGCATCCATTCTTCACACTCTCCAGCCTAAATCCTTCCTGCTGGCCTGGAGAGCTCCCCAGATAGCCTTTCCCACACTAGCTTACACAGTAGCTCACTGCCTCTCATCCTTAAACATGAATTTATTTCTATACAATGGTCTAAAAACACCCCTTAGTTTGTACATAAGTTTTTCATTTTTAAATTGCTTTATAACAACTGTATAATTCCTGATTATTTTAATTTTATCTGAAATCTCCCATGATTAAAAAAATTAAAAGGCAAAAGAAAATTAAAATGCCATGGCCAGAGGACAAGGTGGAGAAAAAAATAAGACAAAAATAAAACATCAATATGAAAATTCTCAGAGATAATGCATTTATAAACACAGAAATGGTTACAACAAAGATGGCCGTGATGAGCAGGTATATATATATATTTATATATATATATTTATATATAAATCCATGTCCGGCATCTGACCGTGGCACCTAGGGAGGCTAAGTCCAGTCCTGTGTGTGCCCTGAATTCTCCCTTCTCTGCAAAAGCCCAGATGGTATTGCAGAGAACACAGCTAACACAGCTCCCAGAGCTCCTTGGACTGGGATAGTGAGACTGAGTATATAGGCCCTTGGTTGGCAGAGAAGGTAGGAGGCTGTAAGGAAAAATAACTCACACTCTTAAGCCACCCTTGGTCACCGGGAATCTCTGGCACCTTGGCAACCATGAATCAGCTATTGCCCCCTTACAAATAAAAAGGTATAGTCACCACCCAATATAAAGTGAGACCATGTAAGGGGAAGAAAATGGCTCACAGGGGTCAGGCCACGTGCAAAATCTGTTCTTTTACAGGTAAGCATAGAATGGAAGGCTGGTGGCATTTAGAGCTTCCTTCTCTGTTATCTGGGAGGGCAGTCACCAGTCTTCTATCAGCCTCAAGTTTGAGGATGAAGAGAGAGAAAGGAAAGCGCCCCCACACTGGACAAGATGTGAGCTCACAGCGGATCCTTCTCTCAAGCACCAAGCCCCAGTTTTAAAAGCTCTGCCTGGATGGGGGCTGTTGGATAACACTATCAGCTCAGGATTCCTTGGCCAATCAGGAGCAGCTGAGATTAAGGATGGTTATCTTGCGAAGAAAAGCCATGCCTGAGACTCAAGGAGCTGGAGACAGGACTTGTCAAGGAAGAAGAGAACTTTCCCACCAAGAAGAGTTGACAAAGGAGGGACCAGGACTTCTCCCCTTTCCGATGGATGGCAGTACGGATCTCTAAGAGCTGGCCAGGTGCTCCACCTGGATGGTGCTGGTGGTGACAGTGAGGCAGATGTCTTTATGATGCTCTGCCGGCTTATAGGGGGTCAGGTCAAAGGAACATTGGGGTGGAGGGTTCGGGTTGCTGTCCCCACCACCCCCTCCCTGGGGAGCTGCCCCAGGGGACTGGAAGTGTGGTGGTTGTGGAGGTGGCTGCTGCTGCTGCTGCTGCTGCTGCGACGCCTGTGAAGCTTGGGCCTGTGCCTGTGCCTGAGCCTGAGCCTGGGCCTGGGCCTGAGCTTGAGCCTGGGCTTGAGCCTGGGCCTGGGCCTGAGCCTGGGCCTGAGCCTGAGCCTGGGCCTGAGCCACCGCTGCCGCCGCCGCCGCTGCTTGCACTTGTTGTTGAAGATCAGGAGGGTTGTGTTTGCGCATATGTTTCATAAGGTATGTTTCCTGAGGGAGATGAGTATGAAAAGAAGTTAAAAATAAAAGAAAGGGAAAAAGACAACCTGCAAGTCTCAACCTGGGCTCTTACTCTGCAGTGTCTGTCTACGAAGAGATGCTCTGGAGTGGGGCAAAAGGGAACAGAACCTTTAGAAGTCACTGTGGATGCTGAGCTGGCAGACAGAACCCTATTTCTCTCAAAGACCTCTGAGTGAAGCCATTATAACCTTGTTCTAGAATCTCATAGAAAATACCTGAAATCTAGAATGAAGAGTCACTGCTTATGGAGCTAATTATATCTGAATGCTGACTCTAGTAAGTGAAAGCCAGCCACCTACAGACTCCATCAATGACATGGACTGGACTGCTGTCCTTTTTTTTTTTTTTTTTTTGGTTTTTTGAGACAGGGTTTCTCTGTGTAGCCCTGGCTGTCCTGGAACTCACTTTGTAGACCAGGCTGGCCTTGAACTCAGAAATCCGCCTGCCTCTGCCTCCCAAGTGCTGGGATTAAAAGCGTGCGCCACCACCGCCCGGCTTGGACTGCTGCCAAGTTAAGAGATATGGGGGGTGTGTGAGGGGGACAACGACACAAAATACTTACTGATGTATATGCCCGACTACAGATTGTGCAGGTATAAACCTTGGCGTGTTTCACTGTGTGTGTAGATAAGTGAGCCTCTAGCGAGGCTGCGTCTGTATATGCTCGGTGACAGTTGTGGCACTTGAAGGGTTTATCTTTGTTGTGCTGCCGTCTGTGAGACTGTAAACAATGAGAGAAACCAAAGTAAGTCCTGGCTCTTCCTTGGCCTCACGGTGAGCACAGGCCATCCTAGCGTCCCTTTCTACAGGAAGGCAGTAGAGACTGCTTTGAATGAAACTTTAGGACTAGTGACTAGGAGACGAAATGTGTCTCAAATGGCATAACCTTGGGCCCTTAAAGTTACAATGGCTCCCAATGGTTTCGTGAGGTATGGAGACTACATGGTCCTTTAAGGGGCTCACAGAATCAACTCTTCACTGAAGAGATGACTGAGTGGGGAGAGTGCTTGCTGAGCAGGAAGGACTGCTCAGATCCTCAGCATCCACGTTAGAGTAGGTAAGGCATTGTGCAAACAGGAGACTCCCTAAGGCTTACTGCTCTAGTCACAAAATAGTGAGCTCTACATGCAGTAAAAAAACACTGTCTCAGAAATCAGGCGGTGCTCCAGAAGGAGACACCCAACTGTGCCTGTCCTCAGCATGTCTACACACACAACGAGCCCAGTGTGTGCCTCTGCACGCTTGCTCTCTTACATTATAGATGGACTGTATCACAAGAGAGGAGTAGGTTCACATTCACCTAAGCCACAGACCTTGCAAAAATCCTGGGCACAGCAGCACATGTCTATAATCCCAGCACTTGGAAGGCTGAGGAGTTAGGATGGCAGGTTCAAGGCCAGCCTGAGCTACACAGCATACCATTTTAAGAGTAACAAAATCACAAGGGCTGGGTGTGTAGCTCAGCGGTAGAGTGCTTGCTTAGAATAGGCTATGAAAAGCAAAACCTTGTAAAATATGAAATATCATTCTCCTATTAAGTTCATTTAGTGAGATTTGGGAATATTAATGTTCTATTAATGCTACCACGGGATTGGTTTATATATTATAATTTTGTTTTATTTTTATGAAATGGGGTTTTATGTAGCCTAGGTTGTTTTTTGCTTTTTGGGTTTTTTTGTTTGTTTTTTTTGAGACAGGGTTTCTCTGTGTAGCCCTGACTGTCCTGAAACTCACTCTGTAGACCAGGCTGGTCTTGAACTCAGAAATCTGCCTCCCAAGTGCTAGGATTAAAGGCGTGTGCCACCACTGGCTTTTTTTTTTTTTTTAATATTTGTGTAGGCAGATCTCTGAATTTGAGGCCAACCTGGTCTACACAGCAGGTTGCAGGACAATAGCGCTACTTACCTCAAAAAACAAAACAAAAAACTCCAAAAATCAAAAACAAAAAAAATCAAAAAAGCATATTTGTGCAGGTGCCTTGGGGGCCAGAGTGGCACTGGATTCCCTGGAGTAGAGTTAGAGGTAGGTAGCTGTAAGCCACCTGGCAGGGTATTGGAACATAAAGCCAGGACCTCTGCAAAAACAGCAAATGCTCTTAAGTGCTAACTCTCCAGATGCTATTTGTTTCTTCTTGCTTACTACGGCGTCCAGGGGAGGCCCAGGCCCAGGCCCAGGCCCAGGGCACTGTTCCCATCACCTGAGGGTTTTGGCTTTCTGGTTTGTTTGTTTTGTCTCAATTTTGTCTGTACCAGGAACTGAACCTACAGCCTGGTACATGCTAGACAAGCACTACCAGTGAGCTACAGAACCAGTCTTTTCTTCCCTTTTATTAGTGTGTGTACACACACGCATAAATGTATTATGTGTGCGTGTGTGTACCTGCCATGGCACATGGATAAAAGATAATGGACAACTTTTCAGAGTGGGTTCTTTCCTAGTCATTGTTGGCTGCAGAGGTCAAACTCAAGATAGTCAGGCTTGTATGGCAAGTATGTTTCAGCCCTGAGCTGTCTTATCAACCTCCAGTCCTTTTGGGGTGTATGTCCAGATGTACATGAATTTAGAGGCCAGTGACAACTTTGGTGTCATTTCCCAGGAGCCGCCCACCTTGTTTTCTCAGACACTGTCTCTCAGTGGCCTAGGGCTAGCCAATCTGTTTAGGCTGGCTGGCCACTGAGCTCCAGGGGTGCCTGTGCCCACCTTCCCAGCACTGCAACCACAAGTACATACTAATGCTGCTCACTGTATTTAAAAAGACGATCCGAGGGATCAATTTCAAGCCTTCATGTTTGTGGCAAGCACTTTATTGTCAGAGCTAACTGTACAACAATTTTATTTTTAAAAATTAAAAAAACTTTAAAATTTTTTATTTGTTTGTTTGTTTGTTTGTTTTGAGACAGGGTTTCTCTGTATAGCCCTGGCTGTCCTGGGACTCACTCTGTAGACCAGGCTGGCCTTGAACTCAGAAATTCGCCTGCCTCTGCCTCCCGAGTGCTGGGATTAAAGGCGTGGGCACCACTCCTGACTTTATTGTTAAATTTTTGAGACACTGACATGAACTCATTTTGTAGCATCGGCAGCAGGCCTTAAACTTTGGATCCTTTGCCTCAGCCTTCCAAGCAGCTGGGACTAATGTGTCAGGCCCAGCTTCACCTCAATAATTTTTAAGAGAATTTATTTCTCTTGAAAAACTCTGAGAATCCCAGTAACAGCTAAATGGCACTTCCAAGTCTCAGAGTCAAGGTCTCATGTGGAACCCAGACACTTACCTGCAGATTGGAGAGTTGTGTGAAAGCCTTCTCACAGCCCGGGTGTGCACATTTGTACGGTCTATCACCAGTGTGGATTCTACAGAGGACGAGAAGAGGCAGAGGATGGACATGAGCAGGTCACTTAAGAGACGAACTCCATACAAGAGCTCAGGTTTTTCAGCTGCTTCCAAGAAAGCTGCTCAGTTGCACACGCCCAGGATGCTAGTTCTAGCCAGCTCCTCTTTGCCCTGGAGTGGTTTATATGCCTGATCTCTGCTCACTGCCTACAGCACTCAGCTCAAAGAGATTCTCATTGTGCTGGGACAAGAGGGACTGAGGGCTCAGCATCCAGGTCACAGGCAGGGCACGATCTGACGTACAAACTTGCTCCTATAGCAATCATCCAAGGGAACATTCACAAACAACAGGAAAACACAATGACAAGGAAAAAGAAAAATAAACACTTCGTTCTTGCTTCCTACCCTATAGACAGAAACTGTCCCCTCAACCTTGAGCATCATATCCAGAGTTAGTTCTGTGATCAAAGACCCCGATACAGTGATTGTTGAAAGAAATAGTGACTTTAGTGGAAACTCATGGAAATTCCTAGGGATAGCCCACTCTAAGCCCTTAATGACAGGAAGTCCTGAGGTTGGAACCAATTGAACCTCTTCCCCCAACACCATAGGGCACTCTGTCTACTAAGATGAGCCCAAGACATGAGGATGAACCGACACCTGCTCCTTTTCAAGGACTTCAGACTATTTCTGTGATCAATGACTCAAAGACATGAAGATGGCAAACTCCAAGTCTGACCACTTTCAGGTGAGAACATCACATCTACAAGAATCAAGGTGAGTCAGCCAATTGCTAGGAGTCTGGACTTTATCTTGAGACATCACCAAAGGAAGCCATCAGCTCTTCAAGTTGTCAGACTGCCTTCTCCCTAGTAAGTCCACATTGACAGATTAAATGCAAGCATCCTACTTATGAAGTAGGAGCGTTTTCATTTGTTCCCAGTTCTCTGTGTGAATGTTCAGGTCATGTTTCCTTTTGTGCTCTTCTCTTGGCATCCCGCAGAATCTTGCTTGTTGTAGTTGAGTGTATCCAGGCTGGTGCCAGCTTACATATGATTATATCTTCCATTTATAACTGGTGCCCTGAGGCACCAGAGAAGAAATCTGGTAAGAAGTGTACTTGGTATTTTCAGGGAGGAAAACGAAGGAAACAGTCATCTTTGTTCCAAGTTTGTCTCTGTCTTTAATCAATCAGGACAGTATCACATAGTCACTGTGTCCTTTCAATACACTGTGTGCTCCACAAAGACTCTCTTGGCATCCACTTCTTTTCTCTCTGTTGCCAGTCATAGCCTCCTCCAGCCAGGTCTCACCTCCAGCCAGGTCTCTCCCCCGCCCCCCCGCATGCGGGTGGTTGTGTGTCTCCGGGGCGGGGGTGGGGAGGGCATGCCAGCGGGGCGGGATCAACAGCCCGCCCCTCTCCCTTACCGTGTGTGCTGCTGGAGGTGGGAGAGCTGGCGGAAGGCCTTCTGGCAGTAGGAACAGTTGTAGGGCTTGGCCCCTGAGTGGATACGGAGGTGCTGGGCCAGGTAGGAGGTGTTGGCGAAGGTCTTGGAGCAGTGCGGGCACTTGTGGGGCTTGATGGTCTCCGTGTGCATCTTGGAGTGAATCCTGCCGGAGAGGAGAGGAGGGAAGGGGGGAGGAGGAAGCAGTTCGACACCATGGGCTCAGCTCTCTGCTGGGTGAAATGATGTTGCTTGACGGATGAGAGCACCCCCTCCCTCCTCCCAATAAAGCTCCGGCTGCAAAGGCTAATGAAGAGGACACCCGTGTCTAGGTTGCTGCTGACTGCAAGTCGGTGCTAGAATGGCAGTGAGATGATGAAGACTGCAACCCATGGCTCTTGGCAACCTTACAATACTGTCTTGTCAACCCTCGGCCTTTTCCTAAGGTCACACACTCACCACAGTTACCCTGTTTCCAAATAGCAATTTGAACATAGGCCAATACCGCCTGTTCCCCATGGACCTGAAGTTGAATGCACACCATGGCTCTGAACTGAAGCATATAGTAAAAGCAGGGTCTGCTCTGTAGAAGATTTCCAAACAGACACAGAAAGAAACCACAAAAATCGTTCCAGAACTAGGGATTGGAAATCACAATTTTCAAGGCCCCCCCACCACACACACTGCTAGGATACAGAGTTTAATTTTCAGACAGTAACAAAAGTAAGATTTCAAAAGGTAAAGGAGAGAATGGTCGGCACAAGACGCATGGCCTTGAGGTTTTGTATCTAGGTAGGGGTGAAAGCAGCCTTACCGGGTGTGCTGCTGCAGATGTGAGAGCTGGCGGAAGGATTTCTCACAAAAGTTACAACTATAGGGCTTGGCCCCTGAGTGGATACGGATGTGCTGGGCCAGGTAGGAGCTGTTGGCGAAGGTCTTGGAGCAGTGTGGGCACTTGTGGGGCTTGGTCTCGGTGTGTGACTTGGAGTGGATCTGCATCTCCGACTTTGAGTAGAAGGTGAGTGAGCACATCCGGCACCTGGCCAAGCAAGCACAACATTAGAGCCTTCCTACCAGGGGGCGCTGCTGAGCCTCTCGACCCTGCCAAGAGAAGCCCACCTAGCTGATCCCATCCCCTGGTCCAACTACAAGGGGAAGCTCGTAGAAACTTTCTCTTTTCTATTTAAAGAAAGGGTCTCATGTAGCTCAAGCTGGCCTTGAACTCATGATACTCTTGTTTCTTACCTCCCAAATGCTGGGATTATAATAGCTATGTGCCACCAAGCCCAGCCTCTTATTTCTCTTTATCACCTAAGCTGACACAGTGCCCAGGACTCAGAAATCAATGCTTGGCAAATGACTAGATACCCTAAGTATACAAAAGTAAGCATTCAACTCCACTAAGGCAGAAAAATATTATGAGCTGAGTGAATACAGATCAACCTTCCTAATGCTGTGACCCTTTATACACTCCCTCATGTTGTGGTGAACCCCCCCAACCACAACATTATTTCATTGATACTTCATAACCTTAACTTTGCTACCGTAATGAATCATAATGTAACTATCTGTGTTTTCCGATGGTCTCAGGTGACCCCTGTGAAAGGGTTGTTTGACCTCCAAAGGGGAGATCACAGCTTGAGAACCTCTGATAAAGATTTTATTAGGCCAGTTACGTTTTCAAACTTTTACAATTAATTCCTATTCCTTCTCCATGTCTATTTTTCCCTTAGTATTCAAGTTTCCCATGCAATAATGAAGGAAAGCTGACTAGATGAGAGCATCCATCTCCAGATAATTGTCTTCAGTGATTTCCCCTGTTTCCTTTTCCTAGCAACTGCTAAAGAGATGGAGATGGAAAGTACCAGAATTACTTGGAGGGGCTTTCCCAGCCCTTCTCGGTCTCTATGCACCTGATGTTCCATTAGTCATTTGCCCTTGCCTCAAGCCAATCAAATGAGAACCACTTTTGAAACAGGCCAAGGTAACTGTTAGGAGTGGATTATAATCCTTAAATCTTTTTTTTTTTTTTTTTTTTTTTTTTTTTTTGGTTTTTCGAGACAGGGTTTCTCTGTATAGCCCTGGCTGTCCTGGAACTCATTTTGTAGACCAGGCTGGCCTCGAACTCAGAAATCCGCCTGCCTCTGCCTCCCGAGTGCTGGGATTAAAGGCATGCGCCACCACGCCCGGCATAATCCTTAAATCTTAACAAGAAGAAAGGATTGAAAAGCAATGTTGTGCTATGCTAAACCTTTCCTTTTGTTAACACACGAAGCCAATACTGGACCTCCTAGATGATATCCACAGCACCTGAGTACACTTTTACTGGTAACCTGAAACAGTGGATCCTTCCTGCTTTCATACTATCCAACAATATGAAATAAGGAGGCCTCTCTCCAAATTAAGCCATCTTTGTAAATTGGGCATCAAAGGGTATAGGATGATTCCTGTGTTCTTTTCATTTTGTAATTTTTGAAAATAGCCAAGATCAAGACTAGAAAGAACAAGTTCCCTCTGAGAAAATAGTATCATTTGCTGTGGCCTCTATATGAATGCGTTCACTAATATCCTAGTAACTTGATAACCAGTCTTCACTCTCTACTCACTTTGTAACTCTGAAGCAAACTCTTGACTCCCGGTCAGTTTATCAGTGATTGAGACATCCAAACGCCACAGGAGAGATCAGCGTGGTCCAAAGAAAACAGTCAATGGGAGTCTAGATACCTGAGCTCTAGTCCAACGGAATTCAGTTATAGGTTACCCACTATAGCCTAGACCTCAATTGTCTCATCTTTAAAATGACATTAATTTTTGCTTCTAGGAGAGCCAGGAAGCACCCATGACAATCAAAGGTAAGCTAAATAATTTTTATTAATAAAACAGCATTATTGCTAGGAGCCTCAGTATCAATGATGGGTGAGCCAATAATGATACAAGTATTTTACAAAGACTAAGGTCAGAAACTGGACACAATGCTACTTGTATGACACCGAATTAATGTTGTTGCGAAGTTCCTTTGATAACTTATTCCTCAGTCCAGGTAGAATGTTCATTGTTTAAAAAGAAATGTTTTTACATTGCTGGGGCTTGAACCTAGGCCTTGCCACATACCAGGAAAGTGCTCTA
Organism: Mus minutoides; assembly: GCA_902729485.2. Classification (NCBI taxonomy): domain Eukaryota; kingdom Metazoa; phylum Chordata; class Mammalia; order Rodentia; family Muridae; genus Mus; species Mus minutoides. The sequence goes on from LR750430.1 coordinate 24,188, forward strand.
CTACTGAATTGTATCCTAAGCTCCATTATACATTTTAATTTAAATCCTACCATCCTGAGAATGAAAGTTAATTATACAAAGAAAGTAATCCTAGACTGAGGACTATGATGGGCTTGTATTCCAGCTTGCCCTACAGTGAAAGACCTGGTGTTAAGAAACCAGAAAGAGGGGCTGGTGAGAAGGCTCAGCGGATAAGAGCACCCGACTGCTCTTCCGAAGGTGATAAGTTCAAATCCCAGCATCCACATGGTGGCTCACAACCATCCTTAACGAGATCTGGCGCCCTCTTCTGGAGTGTCTGAAGACAGCTACAGTGTACTTACATATAATAAATAAAATAAATCTTAAAAAAAAAAAAGAAACCAGAAAGAAATCTTCAACAAAGTTTTAATTAGAGAAGAATATGAAAAACTTAACTGAAAACAGACTGGCAAGCTAGGTACAGTGGCACATGCCTACAGTCCCAGTACCCAAGAAGTGGGGGACAGGACAACCAGGAGTTCAAGCCAGCCTGGGCTGCCTGAGAGCCTGTCTCAAAACAGAAAACAAGGGGGCTGGTGAGATGGCTCAGCAGGTAAGAGCACCCGACTGTTCTTCCGAAGGTGATAAGTTCAAATCCCAGCAACCACATGGTGGCTTACAACCATCTGTAACGAGATCTGGCTCCCTCTTCTGGAGTGTCTGAGGACAGCTGCAGTATACTTACATATAATAAAATAAAATAAATCTTTAAAAAAAAAAAAAAAACAGAAAACAAAAGTCTGGCAACAGTCTCAAAGATCCTAGGGTACAATGACATGATGATGGTCAGATGGTTGTCATGACAACCACACTGCTGCTGCTATTGCCAGGGACAGGGTAGGTGGGTGCTTTTAATTAAGCACCTTTTGACTAAAAATAATCTCGAAGGTATTCTAATTCTATAAAAACGAACTCAAAAGCTCCAAAAATAAGCGATTGGCCAGAGGGGCAAGCTGTTTGCTACAATGCTGCCCCAGCACCATAGCCTTGGCACGGAAGTATTCAAGCAGAGGCTGAACATCCATCTGCCAGGTAAAGGCACTGACCTTTGATGACCATTAATGCACAGGCTGTGCCTCCTTAATCCAAAAATCTAAAACCTGAAATGCTCCAATGTCCAAAACAGGGCATCCCAGCAGTTACATGGGCTGGAGAAACTTTAGAAAAACTAGAGGGAAGAGAGCCCAAGTGTTAGGGTGAGCGCTCCAGGCTTGAGCCACTACTTGGAGAGGAAGAAGGGGATGAGGTGTTGGGGAGGAGGAGAGGGAATAGCTATGCCTTTCTGAGCCAGGACTGAGACAGGTTGGCAAACCCAACAGGCTCACAGAAGCTCCACAGCAGCTGACTCGATTTTGGCTTTGAGAAGCAAAGAGAGCAGGCTGGCACTGAACTCCTGATCCTCCTGTGTCAGCTTCTGGAGATTGCTAGTGTGTGCAAGGTACCACATCCAGCTTAACAAATACACTTCATGTTCAGACTTGGCCCTATCCCCACAGGTATTTCATTGTATATGTGCAAATATTCCAAAATTTGAAAATAGCCACTTAAAAAAAAAAAGAAAAGAAAAGAAAAAGAAAAAAAGAAAATAGCCAGTCTTAACCACTTTTCAACAGGGAATATTCAACCTGTATTTTAAAACCTAGGAGGTCCTAGGAAACCAAATGAGTCCTTTACTGTAAGGTCCTGGCTATTAAAATCTGATTCAGGACAGCTCTGGCGGTAGGGAGGGAAAGCTAGCACCCAGCACCATTCAGTCCATTATGTCAATGGACACCATCATTATCAGATATTTTATATATATATATATATATATTTATATATATATTTTTTTTTTTTGGTTTTTCGAGACAGGGTTTCTCTGTTTAGCCCTGGCTGTCCTGGAACTCACTTTGTAGACCAGGCTGGCCTCAAACTCAGAAATCCGCCTGCCTCTGCCTCCTGAGTGCTGGGATTAAAGGTGTCAGATATATTAAGAATGATATGCAATTTAGTGGCCTTGGATTCAATGATCACTTTGAATTATTCCAGTTTTTTTCTAAGATGCTGAAAACAATTTCAAATGTTCTGATTTCCCCTCAAAATACTTTCACACACTGGATAGTCTGACTGACCTTTCCGTTTACTTCACAGATGGGAACTAAGACTTGGAGTTAAGTTGACTTGTCCACAGTAACAGTACCTGATTCTCCATTACCCAGCCATGCTACTGACAACTGCGATGGGCGGAGTTGGCGTACACATACACCAAACCCAGGATTCTTTCTTTTTTAGTTCAAATGCACAATAGATAAGACAGGCAGCCAGGATTCTTTGTAAGTTACAAGATCCCTTTGGACTTTAGAATTTTAAGTTTCCTAAGTAATTTTTTTCAACAAGGATATAACATTTCCATTCCAGGGTTCCTTCCCTTTAATCATCCAAGTATGGGGGCTTTTAAGAATTCCAAAACACTAAGAGTAGAAGGTCCCAAAAGGCTCCCTGCCAACTGTGTGCTCACAATTCTCTATAGACATATCCATGTATATATTTATACACAGCTGGGAAATCCACAGTAATTTTAGTATGGAGAAAAAAAAATAACTTGGCAGAACTGAAGACCCTGGTCAACCAGAAGGTCTGCCTCCACGTTCAACACGTTATCAAATGCATCTCATGTCACATGACCTCACCTTAAGCAAATACATAAAAAATCCAGGTATCTACACAACCAAGTTTAAAGGGATTTTCATTTACTGATATAATAAAAGAATGCCTTTAAATGAATCAAACTTGTCAGGTACCTTTATAATATGGTATGATGTAAACATTTTCCAGGAACACTTATTGTATAAAGTGGGGTACACCTGTAATAATAAAGCTACAATGAACTTCTGGATTACAGCTGGAATTCTGCAGTGCTCAATATATTCTGCATAGCAACACCGCCCTCTTTTTCATGTATAAAGAGGTATTTAAAAGTGTAGTTGTGGACCGTCTCCATAGAAAAACTATACAATTCAAGTAAATAATGCTAAATAATGATTAGCTCTCATCTTTCTGAACTTCCCAACATTTTAAAGATTATCTCATCTATACTCCCAACAAATGGGAGGCATACAAAGAATTCTCCCCATTTTACAGATGAGGAAACTGAGGCGCAGAGAGGGGAAAAAGGACTTGCCCAGGGTCACACAGCAAGTTCGTGGTGGAGCCGGGAACTGAATCCATGAGCCCAAGGCTCTGTCCATTTCCTGTGCCGCAGTTCCCTTCGCTCCTAAAATGGGAACAACATTGCCCATCTCGGTACACTAAGGACAGAACCAGTCTCCCAGCCATGCAAATCTGCCCCTGTCTATATTAAAGCTGTGTAAAAGTTAACCCATTTCATACATTGGGACCAAGTGCCCAGAACCCACTAGGGACCCTGATAGCTCTCAAGGAGGTTAAATTATTTCAACTTTCAAAAGGTAAGGAATTTCTTTGTACACAGTACCACATGCAATTATGCGTGTGCTTTTTTAGAATGGACAACATAAGAGAAAAGTGGAGGATCAAAATGACTTCCATGAATTAGAAAGTGACCAAACAGTCATTTTATAGGTGTCCTATTCCTCCCATCCCAACCATGCAGGGGCCGATGGGCTCAGTGCTCCACTCAGCCTGAGAGCTGGTAGATGGCCCAGATTAGTTAAGTGCTTACCAGAGATCTCTTGGAAAAGAATAAACACAAAGTAAAAAAAGCTGCAGACATTGTCTGGAACCCAGTCTGAAGCCTTACTACAAGAGAGAAACTCTCTTGTCATTGAAAACTTAGTCCTGGATTATGACAAGCCTATATTTTAAAAGGAGTGGAGGAGACTACAGTTGCCAGTGGCTCCACCTTCCTATCACAGGACAGGACACCTGGACATGCAAATGGCTCTCAAGCACACAGTTGCTTAGAGCACAGAGCCTGACTCGGGGCAGGACCCAAAGCAGATAGGGGAGACTTCAAATAGCAACCCTCAACCCATCCTGCCCTGGCTTTGATTCCTACCTGTAGGTCTTGCCATCTTTCTGATGGTCATCGTCATCCCCAGGGGCAAGGACGTAAGGGTCATTCATCTCAGGAAGCCCTGATTCCAGCATTCGCTTCTTCTTGCGGCCCCGAGGAGGCTTAGGAGGAGCCACAGTGCCACCTCCACCACCACCTCCGCCTCCTTCCTCAGTTAGGGTTGATGCTACCTTCTTGGAGAGGTCAGGGACCACCTGTAGGGCTTGTGAGCCAGGGGGAAGAGCTGAGACAATCATGGGAGCCGAAATAGGGAAAGTCTGAACTGCGGAGGCTGTGGTCACAAGAGAGCCTGACGGGGAGGTGATTACCAAACCAGGACCTGGGGTTGGGAGAAAAGGGAGATGGGGTCATGCTGTTCATCTCTGACAGTCATCTATCTCATTTCCCCAGACCATTGTCTAAGTAACCCCTCACCACCACCCTCCAGCCCATAGTCTATAGGAAATCCCAAACCCTGTATAAAAATAATGGTTTCCTAACCCCTGTCCCCAGTGCCCCCCAGTAACAGTGAGATTTACCCCTTGATTGACTCCCTTCTCTTCTCCACCTCTGAGAACAGGAGACTCCTTGATTCAGAGAAGGAAAGAATGTCACCTCCTCAAAGGCAGGGACCGCATCTTCTACTTCTTTGTATCCCCCACAATGCCTAGCACATTGCTAGGTACACAGTAGGCACTTAATAAAAATCTGATTGAGGGATGAAACACATACCCCACTCCCCATGTCCTCAGAGCCCTCCAGACTGGGGTACTGATCATGGGAGATCAACACCTCAGATTGGAGGGGAGCAGGGGTGCTTACCCGCAGTCATGAGTCCTGTAGACGGTACAGGAACCACTGTGATGTTCTGGGTAACCGATGCCTGACTGTGTGGGGTCAGCTGTTCTGACTTGGACTCTGTGTCCATGCTGATGCCAGAGGACAGGGACACTGAGGCAGGGACTGTTAGCAAAGTGGGATAGTGAGGTGGCGCCAGTCCACAGCCCTTCTCTGGCAACAGCTGATCCTTCATCTTGTTGATGAACATAGTGTTTTCAATCTAAAAGAAAAGGAAGAGGAGTACCCTCTTCAGAAAGAGCAAACCTGATTCTGTCTGTTCCCTAAGGACTTTTCATTGTCTTCCTTGAAGATCAAGGAACAAGGAGCTGATATCTGTGTTTCTGGACAGGAGCCAGACCCACACCATGCAACCCTCAGTAATAACGGATTCAGTGAAATACGTGTTTTACTCTGCTTCAGCTCCCACATGGTAGAAACAACAGCATGTTGAACTTATTACTCAGAGCTGAAATAAATACTGGGGGGAAAGAAACAAGTATCACTCACCTGCCCTGAGACTGTGGGGATAGAAGGCCAGAAGTATGGGTTAGAATTGAAGTGAGACTCTTCCATTCTACCTGAAAAGAGACAGATCACAGATCACACCTATGAATAACAACTGAATGGTAGTAATGGTGCAGAGTAGTTGATGAAATTCTGTTTTTTGTTTTTTGTTTTTGTTTTTTTTTCGAGACAGGGTTTCTCTGTGTAGTCCTGGCTGTCCTGGAACTCACTTTGTAGACCAGGCTGGCCTCGAACTCAGAAATCCACCTGCCTCTGCCTCCCGAGTGCTGGGATTAAAGGCGTGCGCCACCACGCCCGGCTTAGTTGATGAAATTCTGGTCTCTAGCACCTGACCACATAGTTGAGAATTAATAATCATGACCTCAATGTCTAGACAAGACAAAGTGACACAGTGCTATAATCTTAGCACTCAAGAAGCTGGAGTCTGAGGCCAATATGAACTACTTATTCAAAATCTCTAAAAATAATAGAACAGAAACCACCACTGAGTAGTATGGCTTATCCCAAAACATACTTTTAAATGTCTATGACAAAATGTATGTGCATCTCATTGAGTTGCAGAATGTTTATCAAGTTTCAAAAAAAGGAAAAAAAGAAAAGGAGTTTTAGAAAAGAGATGTGTGCAAGGACACACACAGCAAATCCTTCTCAGCTGGAAAACAGCCATGCTATCTTTCAGCGGTTTCCCTTCCCCTTATTCCTTAAATCCATTTTCCTTGGGGTGAAAAAAAATTATTTTTTCTAGATTTCCAACCAACACATCTATGAAACTGCAATTCTACACTACTTCCAAAAGTTAGGTTTTAAGCTGGCAGGAACCTGAGCGATCTGAACAGAGCAAGCTAGCCTCAGGCTGGAACTGTGATCCTCCATCTTCCATCTCTTCTCTACCTAGGCTCACAGGCATGCTACCACACCCGGCCTAGAATCAATCGTTGAGTATTAAATGAGGCCTGGGACAATCCCACATAAATCTAAGATTGAAGAACATTTATGATAGCTCACTGAGTAATAAACATAATGGGCTAGTCAGTGAGAAACAAGAAATTACCAGTCTTTGAAAAAAATTGTAAAGAGTTTCTGTGTGTGGATGTTAGGGTGGATGTGTGGGTGGGTGTGTGTGGGTGCCCTTGGAGGCAGAGGAGAGGATCAAATCCCCTGGAGCTCTAAGAGTTCTATGCGGTTGTGAGACAATAACTTGGAACATCTGGAAGAAAAGAAAGCATTCTTCAAACAGATACCAGTTTTTAAAAGGAATTCTGGCCAGGTATAGTGATGCATGCCTTTAATCCCAGCACTCAGGAAGCAGATTATAGTGAGGCTTAGGGTCTGAACAGATGGCTCAGCAGTTAAGGGTTAAGAGCCCTTACTGCTCCAGCTCTGGGCAATGCAAAACCCTCTTCTTACATAGAGGAACTGCATGCAAATATGCATAAAAACACACAAAAACAAGCACACATATATAAAGGATAAAATGAGCCAGGCACGGTGGTAATGCCTTTAATCCCAGCACTCCAGAGACAGAGGCAGCCAGATCTCTCAGTTCAAGGTCAGCCTGGTGTACAGAGTGAGTTCCAGAACAGCCAGGGATACACAAAAACCCTGCATCAAAAAACTGACCAAAATAATACACAAATAACAAACAAAAAGAAAGACAAGAAAAGAAAGAAAGAAAAAGAAAGAGAAAAAAGGAAAGATGAGAAAGAAAAGTGAGGAGGGCTGGGTAGATAGATGGTTCAGCAAGCGTGAGAAGCTGAGTTGGTATCATCAATTACAGGTAGGTGGTGGGTGGCTCACCCATAATCTTAACCCTCATAGCCTGGAGTCGGGGATTGCATGGGTAGCCAGACTATCAAAAGGAGTTATTTCTGGGTTTAGCAAGAGACCCTGATCCAGGAACACACTCCAACTCCTCCGGCCTCCATGCATGCAGCACACACGCACAGTAAAAGGGGCTGGAGCAATGGCACAGTGGTCATGAATGCTCCCTGCTCAATCATGAGACTTGGAGTTTGGATCCTAGAACCTTTATCAGGAAGCTCACAAAGGACTCTAACTCCAGCTCAAAGAGACCCAGTCCCACTTTCTTGCCTTGAACACACATACAACATTTTAAGTAGAAAAAGCATTAAAAGCTGTCACAAATCAGTTTAGAATCTAGGTCTTGCCCATCACTAATTTTCAAAATCTGGTCACCTCTCCTGGAAAGGCTTTACTGGCTGTATGCCTGGAACTCAGAGATGCACTAGCTTCTGCCTACTGAAGGGTGGCTCCTCTTTTAACCTTTTTTGCTTGTTTGTTTTTTTTGAGACAGGGTTTCTCTGTATAGCCCTGGCTGTCCTGGAACTCACTCTGTAGAGCACTGAGATCCACCTGCCTCTGCCTCCCAAGTGCTAGAATTAAGAGGCGTGCACCACTGCCCAACTTTTTTCAACTTTTAATTAAACAACTTGAGACAGGGTCTGATGTGTTAGTTCAGGCTGGCATGGAACACAAAGCAATCCTCCTGTCCTAGCATCCCAAGACTTTACCTTTGCTTATTCTTTGTTTTTGTTTTTTTCTTTTTCCTCGTTCCAGTCAACCCCGCTCACTCCGGCCGGGCTCGCTCGCTCTGGCTGTCTGTTTTTGTTTTTTTGAGACAGGGTTTCTCTGTATAGCCCTGGCTGTCCTGGAACTCTCTGTAGACCAGGCTGGCCTCGAACTCAGAAATCCACCTGCCTCTGCCTCCCAAGTGCTGGGACTAAAGGCATGCGCCAACACTGCCTGCCACCTGGTCCTGTGTTAAATAAAAAAGTCACCCTAGGTATCTCTAGGGGAATGGTTCTAAGACTCCTTCCCAAGGAATATCAAAAGTACATGTTCAAGTACCTTTATATTTTTAAAAAATTTTCATTTATGTTGGTATGAATGTACATGTGCATTTATGTACCTGGCACATGTATGTGAGTCAGAGGATATCTTAAGGGTATCAGTTCTTTCCTTCTACAGAGAGACTATCATCTCAAGCATACCCACACAGAGCACATTATTGTTAGTATGTAACTGTTTCTTAGTATACCTACAGCTACGAGTAGCTGAACATGAGGCTATGGAATTCCTTAAAGATGCTAACCTAGCTGATCCTGACCTTCTATATGAGGGCGTTTCAGGACCTCCTACGGCAATAGAAACAATCTGACTACAGTTTAAGGGGATCCAATCTGGCTCAACTTTTGGGAGGCGGTAATGACATATTCTACATTGATGTCTTCCCACTAACCATGATATCACTCCAATGATATTTTGTACTTAATGACTTGAATACTAGTGGTCTCTCTATATGTATAAATTTTGAAAAAAATACTAGGAGCTCAAATGTCAAGTATAACCTCTGTCTTTCTCCTCTTTTACTGAAGAGAAATAAAATAGAAGACATGTCCTTAGACATGAGTCTCTGAGTTTGAGGCTAGCCTGGTCTACAGAATGAGTCTCCAGGATAGCCAAAGTTACACAGAAAAACCCTGCCTCAAGCCAGGCAGTGGTGGTGCATGCCTTTAATCCCAGCACTTGGGAGGCAGAGGCAGGAGGATTCCTGAGTTTGAGGCCAGCATGGTCTACAGAGTGAGTTCTAGGACAGCCAGAGCTACACAGAGAAACCCAGTCTCCAAAAAGAAAAGAAACAAAGAACCAAAAACAAAAAAAACCTGTCTCAAAAAAACCTAAAGCAAGGCAACCAAGCAACCAACCGACAGATATAATTTCTGATTTTTTCCTAAAGCAGAGAAAGCTCCATTAATTCCTAAGGGGCTCTGAGGCTCCTTCACTCCTGGGAAAGACCTTTCTACAAGACACAGACAGTGCACAAAGGCCTACGGGACACTCCCAGGCAGCCGAGGCCACCAGCCACTGCCATGCGGAGTGACGTGGATGCTGCAGCATTGTTTGCCATGTTCAAGACTTCAGAATTCTGTGGGGAAGGGGAGGGTGAGTTTCCCAGTCAATTTCTCTGCGTAGCCCTAGCTGTCCTGGAACTCAACTCCGTAGACCAGGCTGAGCTAGAACTCAGAGATCCACCTGCCTCTGCCTCCTGAGTGCTAAAATTAAGAGGTATACACCACCCCCACCCCCTGGCTGAGACTATTTTAAATGTATAGTGTCAGCATCTATGTGCCAGAGTACACATGTAGAGAGGATAGATAACAATCCTGCAGTCATCTCCTTCTACCTCTGACATAGGTTCTAAGGACCAAACTCAGTCTCCCAGCTTGCTCAGAAAATACCTTTACCCAGCTGAACCACCTAACCCATCCTCAAGAAAGTGACAGAGGACCTTACAATGTACAAACACCTATACCTTTCCTAAGAATGAACTATTTTTCAGGTAGTTATCAACCATGTTTTCAAATTTATTTGAGTAATACTGGGGACTGAATATGGAGCCTCCCCAATGTTAGCCAAATGTGCTCTCCCACTAAGCTATGCTCCCAGCTCCCAAACTGAAATTTGGGTTTTTATAATTTATATCACGTGTATGTCTGCATGTATGTATATGCACCATGTACATACTTCATATCCCTGTTGAAGACCCTGGAGCTGGAGGCACAGACCATGTGAATTACCACATGGATGCTGGGAATTTAACCCAGGTCTTCTGCAAGAGCAGCAAGTGCTCTTAACTGCTTAGCCTTCTCTCCAGTCACTCCTCAAATTAAAGGTTGCTTTATATTTTTGAAACAGGGTCTATGTAGTGCTGGTTGGCCTTGAACTCAAAGAACCACCTGCGTCTGCCTCTTGAGTGCTAGGATTAAAAGCGTGAGCAACCATACTAGATGAAGTTTTTGAAAACAGCAAAATGGCATGCCATTCAACATCATATTCTCACAAAACTTCACTTAAGTGCTAATTCAATTCATTTTGGAATGGAGTATGAGTAAATCAAACAGCCAATAACGGCACATACCTGTAGAAGGCAGAAAGAGGAGGATCAGGAGTTCAAGGTCATCTTTCCCATTGAAACTTAAAAGTATTCAAGGCCAATCTGAGACACACAGACCCCAGTCTCAAAAAACAAACAGCCAAGGGCTTGCAAGATAGCTCAGTAGGTAAGGGCACTTGCTGCAATGCCTGACAACCTGAGTCTGATGTAATTCCTGGATCCTATGTTGTAAAAGGAGAGCACTGACAAGTTGCCCTCTGACCTATGTGTATGCACAGTGGCACACCCAAGCCCCCACACATATACAAGTATTAAGTTTTAAAACATACAGACAGGGCTGGAGAGATGGCTCAGTGGTTAAGAGCATTGATTGCTCTTCCAGAGATCTTGAGTTCAATTCCCAGCAATCACGTTGTGGCTCACAACCACCTGTAATGGGATCTGATGCCCTCTAGTGGTATGTCTGAAAACAGCTACAGTGTACTCATCTACATAAAAATAAACAGACAAAACAAAGCCACAACAGCCTGTGATCCATCATAGACAGCACAAGCATTACATCATGAAGAAGGTCCCCAGATACCTGGTTTCTACTTCTGTTACAGTGCTGTGTGCATCCAAGCCCATAGCCTCATGGGTGTGTCCTATGATCAGCTTTCTGAGGTAGAAAAAAAATGGGCCTGGCTTAATGATGGTTCTGTATTTTATGCAGGGACACCCAAAAAGTAGACAGCTGCAGCATTACAACACCTTTCTGGGATAGCCCTGAGAGATGAAGGGAAATATTCACTGTGGGTAGAACTCATGGATGTATATTTTACTTGAAAAGAGAAATGGTCAGATGTGCAATTATTTACAGATTCATGGGTGTGATGGTTTGTATTATGCTAGGCCCAGGAAGTGGCACTATTAGAAGGTGTGGCCCCGTGGGAGTGGATGTGGCCTTGGTGAGTAGGTGTGTCACTGTAGGTGTGGCCTACTCCTAGCAGCCTGGAAGCCAGTATTCTGAGAGCAGCCTTCCAATGAAGATTTAGACCTCTTAGCTCCTCCTGCACCATACCTGCCTGGATGCTGTCATGTTCCTGCCTTGATGATAATAGACTGAACCTCTGAACCTATAAGCTAGCTAGCTCCAATTAAATGTTGTCCTTATAAGACTTGCATTGGTCATGGTGTCTGTTCACAGCAGTAAAACCATAAGACAGAAGTGGTACCAGGGACGCTGTGATAGGCCTGACCATGCTTTTGTTTGGAAGAATGTGGATTTTGTGGACTTTGGATTTGGAAAGCGGTGGAATGCTTTATATGGGGCTTGATGGGCTACACTAGTAGAAATATGGAAAATTTTGCTACTGAGAGTGATTTAAATTGTGAGGACCTGGCCCAAGATGTTTCAGAGAATTTCTTCTTTCTTTCCTTTTGTTAAAGGCTACATCACAGGCTCCTTTTTTCAACTTTTTAAAAAAAATTATTTATTTATATGAGTACACTGTCACTGTTTTCAGACACACCAGAAGAGGGCATCAGATTCCATTATAGATGGTTGTGAGCCACCATGTGGTTGCTGGGAATTGAACTCAGGGCCTCTGGAAGAGCAGTCAGTGCTCTTAACCGCTGAGCCATCTCTCCAGCCTGGATAATTTCAATATGTGGCCTAGAGACTGTTTTTGTGGTATTTTGGCAAAGAATATGGCTACTTTTTGCCCTTGTCTGAAATGTCTGTCTGAGGTTAAGGTGAAGAGACTCAGATTAACTGCATTGACAAAGGAAGTCTCAAAAATGCCCATCCGAGACTGTGTTCTCTGGTTAAGTCTCACTCATGAAGAGCATTTTAAACAAGCATAGCAAGCTGAGAAAACAAATATATAAAATATGGTTCCAGTTTTAAAGGGATACCAGGAAGTGAAATGGAACTGAATTCTGTGTTCTAGGAGATAACAGATTAAGGGAGTAGGACTTTGGGGCAAGATCCTACCCAGCTAAATTTAGATCCAGGAGAGGTAGTTGTGCACTCCCCCAAACCCCACCCCCAGAGATAAAGGCAAACAGATCTCTGAGTTCAAGGCAGGCCAGCCTCGGACAGAGAAAGGTGAAGCCTCAGAAGTTGAAAGGTGAAGAGAAGCCTAAATGCAGGCATGGTGGTGCACACCTTTAACCCCAGGAGACAGGCATGCTGATCTCTTGAGTTCTCAGAGCAAGAACCAGGGCATCCAAGTTTAGGCAGTGAGGGAGCTGGAAAACAGAAAGCTGGGAACAGAATATGGCGGGCCATGTGGCTCTGGTTTTAGAGTGAAAAACAGAAGGGACTACTAAGACAGCTGATGCTCGTTAGCTGGAGTTAAGAAATCAGTGGGGCCGGGCCGGTGGCGCACGCCTTTAATCCCAGCACTCGGGAGGCAGAGGCAGGCGGATTTCTGAGTTCGAGGCCAGCCTGGTCTCCAAAGTGAGTTCCAGGACAGCCAGGGCTATACAGAGAAACCCTGTCTCGAAAAACCAAAAAAAAAAAAAAAAAAAAAAAAAAAGAAGAGACGAGCATCACTGAGGTGAAATCTTCTGGGAGCACAGAGAAGCTGTGTTCCAGAGATAGCCAAGGTTGTACCTTGTACTGCAGCTGTACTTGGTAACGTGTAAGAGTCACCCAGGTGGTACTGGTTTTGAAGGTATGAAGGAGTCATGAAGAACACCTGAGGCTTGTCACTATGAGAGGCCATGGAAGGCCATTGGTGAAGGTGCAGCCTCAGTTGTAGTTGACTGCCCAGACTAAAGGGGTCATGCAAAGGAACTGGGGCGTGGCACCATGAAGAGAGCTATGAGAGGCTGTTGGTGAAGCCTAGTTGCAGCAGAAGACCCCAGTGTATTGGAGATGCCAGTACCATGGGGTGACCAGCAGCAGCAGCAGCAGCAGCAGCGGAGTCAACCTGAGCCTAGAGTGCTACAGAGGACAGAGCTGGAGAAGTGATGCCAGCGAGCGCTTAGAAGGAGCCCAGAAGTTCATGTGTGAATCCCAGACATTGAATCGAGAAGCTGTAACATTGAAGTTGCCTTGGAGACCCCAAGATGTTCGAGATACCAGAGCCATGGGCTATCTGCTGAGGAAAACTGCTAAAGGGAAGTAGAAACAGCCCAGGAGAAAGAAGTTTGATACAGTCAACAAAGATGAAAAAGGAGTTGGAGATCTGAAGACCATTTTGGCATCAGACATGGAGATGCAGAATTGCCCAACTGGTTTCCTGTCTTGTTCTGGGAATCAGAGTTAAGGGATTGGATGAATCTCAGAAGAGCCTTTGGACTTTTAACATTATAGAGACTGCTACAGACTATGGGGACTTTTGAATTTGGACTAAATGTTTTTTCTATTATACTATGTTTAGGTATAGCCCCCACAGACTTACATGTTTGAACAAGCCTATGGGGGCCAGGGAGTGGAATGTGATGGTTTGTATATGATCGGCCCAGGGAGTGGCACAATTAGAAGGTGTGGACCTTTGGGAGTAGTTGTGTCACTGTGGGTGTATGCTTTAAGACCCTACTCCTAGCTGCCTGGAAGCCAGTATCCTGCTAGCAGCCTTCAGATGAAGATTTAGAAATCTTAGCTCCTCCTGCACCATGCCTGCTTGGATGCTGCCATGTTCCTCCCTTGATGATAATGGACTTAAATCTCTGAACCTGTAAGCTAGCCCCAATTAAATGTTGTCCTTATAAGAGTTGCCTTGGTCATGGTGACTGTTCACACCCGTAAAACCGTAACTGAGACAACAGGGTTATAGCCAAAAGACTGGCTGGAAGGTCAGGGACTTGGAAAGAGCATGATTAGAAAATTGGTGAGAGGGCTGGCGAGATGGCTCAATGGTTAAGAGCGCCGACTAGCCGGGCATGGTGGCACACGCCTTTAATCCCAGCACTAGGAAAGCAGAGGCAGGCGGATTTCTGAGTTGGAGGCCAGCCTGGTCTACAGAGTGAGTTCCAGGACAGCCAGGGCTATACAGAGAAACCCTGTCTCGAAAAACCAAAAAAAAAAAAAAAAAAGAGCACCAACTGCTCTTCCAAAGGTCCCGAGTTCAAATCCCAGCGGCTCTTAACCATCCGTAATGAAATCTGATGCCCTCTTCTGGAGTGTCTGAAGACAGCTACAGTGTACTTACATATAATAAATAAATAAATAAATCTGAAAGAAAGAAAGAAAGAAAGAAAGAAAGAAAGAAAGAAAGAAAGAAAGAAAGAAAATTGGTGAGAGACACCTGGGGAATAAGAATGTGGGCAGATATCTCCAAATAAGGGAAAGATGCCAAAATACCAGTGTCCCATGTAAGCTCTCCCTATTACCCACCATCGTGGGATCCCACTCCAAACTGCTTTTGATCACGGAACTTACTTCCCAGACACAAACTCTGACAGTGGACCCACGTTCACGGACTCCATGATCCTACCATGTTCCCCACCATCCTGATGCAGCTGACGTGATTGAATGGTAGAATGGCCTTTTAAAGACACGGTTCATTAGGAGGCAAATGAGAAGGTGGAAGCAAGAAAAGAAGTTTAGGGTGGGGCAAGAGAGACAACTTGTTGGTTAAAAGTGTATGTTGCTTTTGCAGAAGACCCAAATTTGGTTCCTAGCACCACATCAG